>ATSW01014195.1:0-10275 GCA_000444245.1 Botryllus schlosseri | reverse complement strand
ACTTCTTGTTCAGTGTGACGGTTTATAACTGCAATCAATCTCCCGTAGTTTACGTCTGAAGAAACAAGAGTTCGGGTTATGAATGAAAATAAGTCAAAATGTTGTGAAAACTGTAGCGTTACGTCAAAATTGTACATGAAGTCAAATTTATATGGCAAACTGCATTTCGTTCGTGTCGTAGAGGCTGATTTCTCAGTGAACCTATCATTTGACATTTTATACCTTGCAGTCTAGTGCAATAACTTCGCTTCTGGTGGTTGGAATTGAGCCAAAATTGGTGTGCATCATCTGTACTGACGGCCTAACAATTTTCTGGCGTGGGCAAGAAATGTGAATTTTTTAAATTCAATTTTACATAATAAATCCTGAACTTTCTACGGCAAGAACTTGACTTCTACTGGTTGGAATTGAACAATTTCATCCCGTAGCCAGTGAACCCCTAAACTGAACAATCACGCCCAGTAAATTATATCTAGCAGCTCATCTGGAAGTTCACAGGAATAAATGGATTCTGTTGTGAGGTTTCAATCCCTTACTTTGGAAAAAATTGTGAAAACACATCAGAAATTTCTATTTCAAACGGCTGTTCACTAAGCAGCTGTGCCTGAAAACTTCAAGTACCTGTATAAAATGTTTTGCAAACATTTCGAAGTCATAGCCTAATTGACCTTTCTACTCCAACTGCCTCTGTATTGTTGTTGGAAGTTTGTAGCAATTTTTGTAGCGTGACAGTTGAAAAAGAAAAGATTCTAAAATATCTAAGATGAGTTTGTGGCGGACAAAAGCCTCGCATTCTAGGCAAATATTGGTTAGGGCAGTGGTTCCCAACCTTTTCCCACCCACGTACCATTTCGAGGTTTTACGCAGTGTTCGCGTACCACCTACATAAGTTGCGCGCACCGGAGGCGGTCAAAACATTTTTCCGCCGTGTTGAGCTGCCAAGGGAAGCAAAACAGAAGATAAACTAACCATTTTACCAACAAGATAGCGTAATGGTTAAGCGTCCTGCTTCTTGATCGGTAGGTCGTGGGCTCGATTCCCGGTCGGGGTCAGACCAAAGACCTGATTACTAACACTGGTATCCATGGCTTCCCTGCTTGGCGCTCATGCATTACTGGGATAGCTTGGAGGGGTGGTGCATGACTTAGAAAGCTGTAAAGGCTATATCTGCTCTTCCTTGTCCAGCGGCATATGCACATCATGTACTCATGGTATGCATATGCGCAGATCGCGTGTATGTGTATCATGAGTCGGTGTATTTGCCGCAAAAACATCAAGGACAAAAATAAACTACGTCCTTTCCTTTCCTTTTAAGGCGCGGTATATGATTTCTGTCGTGGATCCATTTGGGATTCTTGTGGTCAAAATATTAATATGGTGTTAGGTTAGGCATGAATCCCGATGCTTTACATTTAGATCTCTTCCCCGTAGGCCAGTGGTTCTCGACCTTTTTAAACACGCCCCCTTTTCGATTGTGAAGAATTTCACGGCCCCCTTATCGTGATATCACAAAATAGTATAGAGATAAAACAGAAAGCTAGCCATCCCAACGGATAGTTTGATGGCATTAAAGGTTATAGCTACAGATGAAAGAATTTCCCAATATGAAATTAGAACAATATACTGAGCCGGATCAAAATAAAAAAAAACTCAAAATCAACCCCACCTGAACGAATAACTCCTTTCGGTCGAAAAGAAAAACAGAATCTACTCCCGTACCACCTGAAAGACCTTCGCGTACCACTAATGGTACGCGTACCACAGGTTGGGAACCACTGGTTTAGGGGCGAGTTCAGCAGTGTTCGCCTTCTAAAATTAGAAACTTCCGTGCTTAAGGTATGTCACAATGAAACGGTGATGGCACAGAACTCTACAAATACTTTCCTCGGTGCGAAGTTGCCTGGCAATGGTACGCCTACGCAATATATGTAATCGAAACGCGGCAGTGAAAGGCAAAATGGGCGAACACCGCTTCTTTATCCCATTTCCATGTCATGTTTTCAGATAAAGTTATTTTGCGAACAGAACGTTCATCCCAATAAGCAATGCACCAGATGCGGAATACATACAGTATGCATAGAAGGAAAAATCGCGTCTGGAAATATATCATTAGGGATTTCTATTGTTGATAAGTTACTCAGTTACTCAAATCAGCAAAGATTTGGGCACAACACAATAGGTTTCGACTTTGCCTTGATTGAAATTACATGAAATGCCGATGGTGATGTGATGTGAGGTTCAACAGCCGAATGAGTCATCAATTTACCTGCAACGATATAGTTCATTGATGGAAACTTTCCTGGTCATCATGTATTTTCAACCATACATACAACATTGCGAACGGAAAATATTTAAATGAACTCACCTTTACAGCGTGATGTACTTTGTGCAAGTACCACTTCGAGTTTAGCTTGATCTTTCATTGTAAAGTGCACATCGCCACCGGTTCCTTGAATGATTGCGGCTAGAGTAAAATTTGCTTAATAATAAGTAATGAAACATACCAAATATATGACACAATATGATACTTTTCCAGCACTCTGCAGGAATGCTACTTTTAAAAGCAGATCAGCTAGTTTTTTTGAGATGCCGTAAGACAGATAGCCAGTGACGACGAAATATGCATGTGAAGTGATGATGTATGTGGCAGGCCTACTCATGGTTGGGATCGCATCGCAATGATGCTGTTGAAAACAAGCTATATTCCAATTTTTCCAGCGACGTATGAGCCAGCACAACCAATTTTCACACCATGACGTGTCAAAGCTGAAGTTTCCATGCACTGCTTCAGTATAATTCATGTCAAATTAATTGTGCACTACTTTAAGATCTCGAATTATCCCTCAACACATCTCCCTCACGTTATATAGGATTATCTCCAACAAAATCTTTGGAACCAGGTATTGCATCTTGCAGTGAGCAGCGTGTCGAAATCGGAATAAGAGGCATGAGTATTGTACCACTTTTGAGAGTAATAACCCTTTGTACAATGGAGAAGCTCCAAAGCTTTTTTGCCACAACGAATAACTGAATATCATTATGTTCGAGAGCTACAAATTGAATTTTCATGATATTTGTCCATTGCACCGGAAAATATTCTTTAGTTTAGTGTTGTTTTAAACCACAACATCACAAGTTATGGTATATAATAGAGGATGCTTCGTTGGAATTACATTTACTCGCAGTTCTTTTTCAGGATGAGTCTTTTGCTTGTTGAAGCAGAATCTAGGGTAATGTTGGATGATGGTCTACTAGGTATTAACAGTAGAGGGTTCAAGTTCAAAATGAGGTCTATATACAAAGCGTGTACGACCAACTAATATCAACCTCAAAAATTATTGTACACCTGTAGGGATAATTTTTTCAAGTACAAGCATCTTCCTGAACACATTACCGTAATTTTTCTAGTATAGTACGCCCCCATGTATGCACCCTTAAAATGGCGTGTAAATTCTGGGAAAAAGCCTGTACCCATGTATAGTACACACCTAGCATTCACAGTACACGAGAACTGAGTAGTTACATAGGTGCCCAACTTACCCTAGGTATGCGGAGATCGATGACGTCACAACGGACGTCAGAATTGACAAATGAGCCGACTCACCAGCGTTCAATATCACCTTTCCGTTGTATATGGTGACAAAATTGCGATATCATTATTAGCAGGCGCGTAGCCAGCTGGCCGCTAGCTGAAGTGAATGAATTCATTTCAAAATTTACTCAAGTTACAGGAATTCTTTAAGCAAATGGAAAGCCTGTTCTGGACTTAAGTCATTAGTGACTCTGATTTCAGAGAAGCCAGAATTTCGATATGAAGAGCCTGCATATCAAAACATTTTCTAATCGCCCTGTTTTAGTATTAGCGTTAATCAAAATCATTTACGCCTCTGTATGTTCACGGTCAGTCTGTATTTCAATCAATTCCGTCCACGTTCAATGTNCAAGCCAGTCTGACATCACAACCACAGAAGACNCGATAGTTCTGGCCGGCGCATGAGATATCATAATCCTGCACAGCAAGTGATGGCAATCGCCACATTTCACACCTATAGAAATTGATATCTTTAGTAATGACGTCTCGTCTCGGTCTTGTTGCCTCGCGTTGTGTCTTCTAAATACTCGCGTTCGATCAATGTATTCAGGTGCATGGCTATCCGAAAAACAAGGGGGTTCCGATTTTTTTTTGTATTTACTAATATGGAATCAATTCGTCAAAATATACAATCTCCTTGTGTTGATTAACTCGCGTCTCTGATAAGCTTGTCAACGAGTCCGGAGTACCTGATATCTGGTGAACAAATAAATAGGCCCTTATCAACGCGCATTACGTGGCCGCCGCGTAGATGCAATTCCAGATTCTCATTGACGTAAATTCTGATTTTTGTTCGATGCATTCCGTCGGACGGACTGGTAGCGCAGGCTGCTGTTACACTTTCGAATGATCGTGCCGTTTTAAGACTGCATGGTTTGATATTAATGAGTGCATGGCCGGTATTAAAACGTCACACAAATGATTTAACACTGTACACCAGCGGCATGTAGATAAGTGCGTTTTAGTGCGACGATGACATCATCGATATGAAACAATTATGACATCACAAGACTTGGCCACCTCGTAAAAAAATAAAAGTCGGCCCCTATGAATATAGGTATATATCTAAATATTTTGAATTAGTCAACTGAGAGCCATACAATAGCATAGGATGTTTTATATATATAGGCGGAGAGGAGGCCAAGATGAGACACGGGGCAGGATGAGACATGCAATTTTTTCACAGAAAAAATTTTCTGATGGACAGATTCCTTTAACTATGTTGCTTCCATAATGTCATTCTATAGTCCCACCATATTAACAAGGCAAACAGATTCGAGGTTGGGCAGAAAAATTCCAAAAAATATATTTTCATAGTCTATGTCAGTTATGTGAATTCATGTTTGTAAGGGCATACCTATCATAGTACTTCATATTATGAAACAACATTACTGGAGCAGTGCAATATTAGCAGTGTACTCATGCACTTACCTCTGAAAAGTAACGGACAGAATTTTTTTTATTCAAGTTTGTACGATAATTTAGCTGTGGGGGTAAGATGAGACAAAACCATGGGGGTAAGATGAGACATGGGTATCAGAGGGCTTTCCTATTGAAGGCCTCGGAAGATTCAAAATTTACTGCTGAAGGCACACAATACGTGTAATTTATCTAGTAGTTTACCAGATGTGACATTACAAGACAAAATGTTAACGAAACTCTTATTGTTGCTGGATCATATGGATGGTTGGTTTTCAATGTCATTCAAATTTGTATATGATGTACAAATTCTTTTTAAAAGTGAAATATATCATGATTATTATATTTTATTCGCGATGTTGCTAGTTGATTCATCATTTGGGATGAATTGGTGGTGTAATGAGCAAGTATTGCTCGGTGTCTCATCTTGAAAACAGTGTGTCTCATCTTACCCTCACCTGGGGGTAAGTTGAGACATTTGAGCAAGGATTTTCAAGGGCCAAGAAATCCATAAGCATGTTGTTCAATGTATCTCAAGCCATAGTCATAAATAGTACAGATCACAGGCTTTCCATTGGTACCAAAATTAATCCTCAAAAGGCATTACTCTTCGAGTGGTGTTGAATTATCAGAAAAGTGTCTCATCTTGGCCTCTTCTCCCCTACTGTATGTAGCACATTGCATGAAATCCTAACACGTACTTGCGGTCATTGTCTCTTCAGGCTTAAAGATGGCGGTAACCTCTATATATTGCAATCGAATTCAATAATCAAAATACTGCAATGGCTACCAACTGACACCACAATACAACTATATCATATTATACTATCCACCCCGAACTTACTGCTGCAATAAATATCAAGGAGTCGATCTCCTGCAATGTCGAATTTTATGTCATAAAATCATAGTTGACTACCAAATAACGACTACAAAATCTATCATTCTGAAGCGAAGGGGTGAACATACTTCTTGAAGCATCTAGACATCTAACACATTTGAAGCCTTGCGCTTTTCCATGACACTATTATGGAACGTTTACAACCCTAAAACGATAATGTACAATATCCGAAATACGGCTACGTTACCCAGGAATTTCTGCATTATATTGAAGAAATTATTCTAAATCCTCTCTGGAGGAGTGACATCTATCACACGCTATGCGCTACGGGTCACGTGATCCACGTCCTGTAAATAGCTTATTGATAGTCATTGCTGTGTGTAGGTCTATACTTCGAATTTCGCTCCCACTGGTTGTAATTTAACCAAATTTGGTGAGCATTGTGTCTACTGTCTATAGACAACCTAACATTTTCATGGGGTGAACAGAAAATTTTGAATTTTCATTTATTTCCTTATAATATATAGTAACTTTCTTCTCCTGTAGCAATTCGGCTACTGGCTGGAATTGAACCAAATTCGGTGTGTAGGCTTAAATTAGGTAGCCTAACAATTTTATCATAGAGCCAGTACGATTTGAGAAAAAAGGCTATTTTTAACACCCCTACCTACCTACCTACTGAATTATCGCATATACAGCACACTATGTGCGCAAGATGTAATCGCTGGNCCAAACACTACAGTCNCATGTTCAACAGGACTGGTGTGCACAACATATTCGTTGGCCTGAGCAATCGCGTCTGTACCTAATAGGCCTTGTGCGCATGATGGTGCTGGCCTGAGCTATCGCGTCGCGGGCCTTGNAAACTTTGGCTGCAATTTACTATCCTAACTATCGTTTAGAGACAATGCCGTTAATTGTATAATGATTAGCGATCGCTATGTCATGATTGTTCCGCAGTGACATGGCAAAACAGAATGGCATCAGATGCTAAAACATTAAAACATAACTATTCGTATTCATGTACTGCGAATTCAGGGTGCGTACTATACATGAGTACAGGCTTTTTCCCAGAATTTACATGACATTTTAAGGGTGCGGATTATACATGGGGGCATACTATATTTGGAAAATTATGGTAACTACGGATATCCTTACCGGTAGCTCCGGCTGGCGACAATGAAGGCATACCAGTGATATCAGGTTCTTCAAATTGACGCCTTTTCGCCATGATAACTATCACGTGATGGGGATATTGAATAGTTACCGCATCATGCAGATAATGCAAGAAAAGTAAATATGTTAAATCATGAACTCTATATGCANGACACATCGAGACTCAAAAATNTGATCTGTTCAAGTCAGCAACTGTAAAATCTTAGAGGTCAAAAATTTACAAGTCTCATTATCGATGTGAAATTTGATTACCGTTCAGTAACAAATCACATCAACTGTGCAATAATCAAATAATTTTTTTATATGTTCATGTTCATTTACCAGGAGTCCAACCCCAACCTAGGGATCCGTAACAGTCAACAACTAAGCGGAACGGAACTTCAAAACCTATTATTCTCAGAGAACAGTTCAAGATCTGAAACTGTTTTAATTTCAACGTGAATGATCCATGACTGGCAACCTGTCATTCCTCATTTTACTCTAAATACCACTCATGAATGTCAAGCCACACAGTCGAAATAAATGCTGGAATAATTCAACCACTCCATAGTATAACTGCCTTACCATGCACTCTGTCTGACGCTGATCAGTTTATTGGAATTCAGAAGGTCCTCGTTCAAACGAATCAGACCAAATCAGATTATTTACCACTAAGAATATGATGTTCAATGAATATTTGACAACGTAGTTCAAAACCTTGCAGTGCACAATGCGCTGCTTGTTCAACGAATTCCACTACGCAATGATGAGTGACAATAACAGAAGTGTGTCAAGTAGACGATTGAAAAGGAGGCAGTAGGCTCAGCATCCTATCAGATCAGTAATTTGTTGCTCACATGCAACACAACTGGGTTCTCAGTTGATATCGAGTGGTTCACATCCTGGTAATTGATTGCTGATTGTAACATCGGTATAGGCTACATTGCTGCAATTCCTGAATAATGGTTACAACACCTATTGAAAGAATGTCACTATTCAAATTTGCAGGCATATACAGTAACACAATGAAATTTGGCACTCCAATAAAAAATTGGAATCGAATAAAATGGAACTTGTATGGGCGATAGAATTCAACTCTGAGAAGGATAATGTGCGTTAGCTTATCTAATCGACAGAGCACATAGAACACGGTGACCCATTTTACAAGAATCCATGATCTAGTGGTACCTGTGTGTAGGTATATAACACAACGACTACATTCTCAATCATAAAAGCGCATCTAATACCTATACCGATGTATGACATAATAAGAAGAGCTGAGCGAGTTTGTCCTTGAGACACTGTACATACCTCTGATTTGCCTATAATTATAAACCTTGTAAAACGTATAGCTGAGCGATTGTCCCTATACCAAAATATCGATCATGTGCGCGTAATAGGACTGTACAATAACAACTTTTTTCTAATTTCATAAGCTAGGCCTATATATTTTATTAAATTTTTAGATTGGCTAAAAATCGCTGCACACCAAATTTGGCACAACTGCAACCTGTAGCCACATTGCTACAAGAGAAGAACACTTTGAATTTATTATACAAAAAATGAAAAAAAAACATTTTGTCAACATGAAATTGTTAGGTTGCCTAGAGTAACGCTCCACACAGAGTTTGGCTCCGATTCCAACCAGTGGAACCAGTGGAAGTTATTGTGGTACGAATTTGACAAAATACTACTAATAGACTAATTCTAGGTCACCATGAATACTATTTTATTCAAATCCATAATTTTATACTGCAATAACTATTACGCTTTCGCTGGTTGGAAATGAGCGCAATTTGGTGTGCAGGTTTATTTTTAGCCAACCTAAGGAAACAATTTTATCAAGTATAGCCAGTGAAAACTGAAAAAGGTATGTTTAAAGAGCCCCAATGTACTCGATTACGATTACAATTAATTGTGATTTTTCCGTGCCTGGTGGGCTGGTGCAGCCACCATCCCTATGATCGTAATTGTAATCAATCATCATGGGCTTTATTTATCGAGCCTATATATTGGAGTTTTTAAAAATAACCCTTTTTTGTGTGATGAAATTGTTACGTTGACTAAATAAATTCTGCATTACGAATTCGGCTTAATTTCAACCTACATAAATATTTCCATTAGACGAGTCAGCTAAAGTATCATTCATATCTTTACCTTGAGGCCATTAAGAAATATATGTACCTTCTCTATCTGCTCTGCATGGTAACGCTAACTGGTGAGGTTGCAACAACTAAAAACCAACTTTTATAATTCGCACGCAGCCCGGCAGACAGGGCCACAGCTGATAGTGTAGTGAAGTTGCCTATAAAATTTCTAACCACAGCAAACCTAAATTGTCTTGTGCCGCTAGTACGGTATGATCGGCCACAGTTTATCCACAATGCGAGCAACCGCAAAAATATTTTGACAGTCACAATAGGTGTGAACACACTAAAATTTCACTCGTACCAAGTTTTTTCGACACCAACGTTGGAACAGGGTCCAACTACGACCCAACTGAATTCGCCGGTCTACATTCTGATTCATCAACTTTTTTGATCACCGACCCCTTCAACTTTACTTGCGCGTAATCGTAAAATCGCTCGGCCACGCGACCCTTTTAGATTGATTTAAAGCCCTCGAGGGACGTCTTTTCATTATTAATTTTTAGTGATAGCAATAAAGCGTTCATCTTCAATTTCTCGATCAGCTCTCTCTCTCTCGATCAGCTGATCTCCCTCCATGTTTCACACGAGACATGACAATCGATGTACGTGAGGCATTAGTGCCATCACACAGGTGAAAGGCCGGCGTCAAATCAATAGCACTCATCCAGATCGATATTATATTTACTTCATGTTCAATTTAGTTATTTTCCTGTGCACAATGTTAATACTGCAAAAGATGCGATGCGAATCGTCGACATTTAAAAGAACTATAAGGGGTATTCCCTAAAGCGAAACATGCCATCTCGACAACTACTATGGTCTGGTCGTACAGCTCAAAAGCTGCGAAAACATGTGTCTATCTGTCTTATGTAGAAAGTTTTCTCTATTGTCTAGTGGGCAACCACCTTTTCCAAACAACTTACGTGTCAACAACTTACATCTCAAGCATATTTGTTGATGGTGCAAAATCAAAAACATATAGCGGTTTCGATACTTATGGTTTTGCATTGACAATCATGCAGTAAAAAGTGAAAGGTTAAAGGGGCACTGAACTCTAAAAATGATGTGGTCTCAAATTGAAGGGCAAAACGAAAGAAAAATTTTGGCAGCAGCCGTTTTCT
>ATSW01014194.1:0-14473 GCA_000444245.1 Botryllus schlosseri | reverse complement strand
GTCGGGTAAGTTACAAACGGATTTACTTGACAATGTTTTCGTGGTTGACTCTTTGAATATGGTAAGATGGCGAGATGTCGAGACGTAATACTATTTCCGTTCACTCGATTGCAACAAAAAATAACCCGATAGTTTGTTCAAGGTTTCGACAAATAGATTGAAATATTCCGATTCAACTCATCACGTCACAAGTCGATCGCGGTATGCACAAGTGGTTGTCAAGTTAGAAATATTTACAACAGGTGTTATTTCATTGATTGATTCTATTGTGTGTAGTAACACATTAAAATATCGTGATAGTATTTACTGAAACTCTATTTGACAAACGGAAAACTCAGTCGTGAAATAGAGTTGTATGGTTTCATTACTTGTTTCAAATCAACATGCACATAATCTCTAAATATGTATGGGTTGAAAGTTGGTAGTCATGTTTGTCAATCTATTTCAATTCAGACTATGTCAAAGTCCAAATATTTCATTTTGGGTGATCTCAATTTACCTTTAGTACATCTCGCGAGTGGATTCCGACGCCGTACTATAACATTCTTAATAATACAGGTTCGAGGATTTTCATGATAGAGTTGACAAGTGATAAGATACGTGTTTGTATTAAGAGTTTGATTTCAAGTTGAAAAAGACAATAACTGTATAATGCACATACTTGTGATTCTTGATTCTTGTAGAGTTATAGTCGGTATTGATTCTATAGATGTGAAAACGGTGCGAAGTGTCAAAACATATAGCGATCGCGTGCAAGTGACAAATTGTTGGTTTTCGAATCACGATCTGTGCTGGTACTGGTATTCATTACTTATTACTTGATAGCAACAACCATCGACATATTACACTGTAGCGATTGGGATGTATGTAATGGCAAGACGCGAGAAATGGCTATGTCTTTGGTGTTATCTTGTGAGCGATCGCGGGATTTTACCAATATTTCACACCTTTCTGGAGTGTTGGTTTGTGAACGCGGCTATTGTTGATATTCGAATCGCTGTCTACGCCGGCTCTGGGGTAATCTAATTACTCAAACATTACCATGCGAGTAATTCCTAGACTTAGCAAACTATTTCACACCTTTTTTGCTGAAAGTACGACATACCGCCCGCAGTCTATAAACGAAAGTACGAATCATCGCCGCGTCCATAAGAATAACGATATATCATTGTCGTACTCGCCGTAATTTGGAATATACACATTAACTAAGGACCAATCACATGACTATTTACTTGATACATATTCAACACCAGGCGAGAGATGTCTATACCCGAAAGGGCGATTCACGGCCGCACCCATAAGACACAATAGCCGCATGCCACCACCGTCATAAGAATAACGTTATATTATTTTCGTACTCACCGCAAACGTTGGGATTAACTCGAATCGGTCATATTCAATAATTTGTAATATATACATTAACTAAGAATCAATCACGTGACTATTTACTATTCCTGATACCTATTCAACACCGGTCGAGAGATGCCGATACCCGAAAGTACGATATGCGGACGCATCCATAAGAACACATGGCGAATCACCAGAGAACACGTAAGAATGCATGACAGGCGAATCACCGCCACAGCCTATATCCACAACGTTAGTTCACTACCAAACAATCCGTGGCAGGTCATCGCCGCGGCGTATACCCGAAAGGGTGGGGTCATCACCGCGCCCATAAGAAACAATGGCAGGTCACCACCGCAAGGGGGGTCAAAAGGGTGGGGTCATCACCCCGGGTTTTCAGGCAAACCAATGGCCGCATGCGACCGATCTATACTACTACTCTTGCGTCGCGGGTCAGATTCAAACCTGCAGATCGCCCACGGGCCGGGCCAGTAAAGTTATTCCAAAATGTTGCTTCAAAATCCATACCCTTGTTTTGCATGCTATTACGGTTCTATTCTACACCTTTATCTGCAATCAATGGAATTGGAAAAAGAACGATGATTGGTCGGTTGAATGCAGTGATAACCCGTTCAAACAACGGCTCCATCGACGATATAAGTTTGCGCATTTTTATAGTCCCTTTCTGTTAACCATTATCTGGCGTTAGCCGTGGGAATCAGTGCGAGGCAGATCCCTATTCCGACTCCGATCGTGTCAGAAATACGTATAGATAAGTACAAATTTATGAAGTCGTAATGAGTTTAATTAGCGCCTAAACTTCCAAGTTTCAATATCGGCAATAATCCTAGTTACATTGAGAATTCAAATGTCACTGTACTGTATAAAGTGTATAGTCGTACAACTCGTACTATCCACACACCGATGCTAGATTGTGACTGATACCGGATCTTGCACCGATCAGAAGATGTTTCTGAAATAGGAATAGGTGGTGAATGCGTGTATTTAATATTATTTTTATTACACACAACAACGACAGAGGCGCTTGTCGCCTGTTTAGGCCTTGTGTGCCACGACAATGCATTTGGTAAAGTTCAGCATCTTTGCTTTAGGTCTTCGGGACGACTTTTCATGTTCGCGCTTCCATCTCATAATTATTGCTCTGTGTATACTGTATATGGTCCAGATTTCGTATTTAAGAGGTCTCTCAACAGTGATAACCTACCATCCTATCGCTCTATGCGTTGGAATTACAAATATTCTGGTTTGTCTTTTTAATATTTATTTGATGTGACGATAAGGGGGAGCGAAGTTTTCACTGTCATCAAGGAATCGTGTCTACAAAAGTTTGAGAACCACTGGGCTAGATATTATCGGCGAAACGACAATCGGTAGGGTTCTAATCGTAATACCTCGATTCCAATTCGTTATTTAGGGTCGTTAGGGAAATAACGCATGGACCGCATTCGTAGCGTTCCCGTGCGTGTTAATAATCTGTATGCGCGATTCCTAAGATATCGACGCCTTAGTAGTCCGTATAGTTATCACGATCATTATGGCCGTCCGTTGTTCCACGCAAGTTTTGAAACCATATTATTCACTCCAGCGATACAATGAATCGATGCGAAACTTACATTTATGTGCAATGAAGTTGAATTTATGATCTCAAGGCTTGAAGTTTTTAGATCTACTCCACAGATGAATGCGCTGCTCCAAATCAGCGACTATCTACGATTCGTTACGGCGGACCCGTATATTCCCACCAGAAGTTGATATAATTGATTATAAATTGATATTGTTGCTATTTTATTGTTACAATAATACAGTGGTTCTCAACCTTTTTGGACCGTCACGGACCCCCGCACACCCCCGCCCATCACGTTTTAGTTCAAATTTACCTCAATTATCGTGTAACCATCATCTGCCTTATGCAAATAGTAACTGTAGGCTAGTGATAAAGAGCAATAAAGTGACTTTTCTTGAAAATAACAACATACTATTTCTGTAGAAATTGGGAAGACTTTATATGTAGCGAATTCTGTAGTCGCATTTATTGAATTACCCGATCGTGCTTGAAAATCCACGACGTCGATTTGATATGAACGGGTGCCGAAAATCCATTTCAACAATGATAGATGGAGGCGAATGTAATAATTACCCGTAACGCTTTTGACGACAATTTTGGATATATGATATATATGGCATCAAAATTGATAATAAAAACATATAACGTCCTGCCTACTCATTTCTATGTAGCAGCTCATCTTGAAGTTATTCTGGAATGGAGGTTATTTTTATCACAGAAGAAAATGGATTTTTGCAAACAGTTTTTTTGAAAACTACAACATAACATCTCTAAACAGCAACATGTTTGTATCAGAAGACTATTGGCTATTAAAATGAGTTTGCTCCGTAGAGTATTTCATTCTGCTTATGCGAGTCCTGAAGTTTAAACAGTTATGAAGCAAACTACCTCGTGATTTCTCTGATTAAAAAATACAAATTAGGCTGTCAACCATTTTGCAAATTTGGCTTCGCGGACCCCCCGGTTGAGAATCACTGCAATAATACGACCTACCGCAGTACCGCATAACTACATCAAATACACTTCAGCAAGCAAGGTTTACAGCATAGCCTTTGGAACGGCATGTGACATATGACGCTGTCGGACTACTTGATCTCTCCAGCATTAACTTCCAGCTATTTGATATTGGAATTACTATCGTTGTTGTTAACCGTGGTTTGCTAAATCTAAGCCTTCACTAAATACACAATTTTCCAAATAGCTGTGGCCCACCGGTCGAAAAACCTCCCCTAAGGGACCAACGGTCCGCCACAATAGTGATCGGCTCGGCTACTATGGCGTTTTACGCCAGCGTGCCTAAATAGTCTGAAAAGTCCTTGCGGTCAGAATTATTAGCTGGCGTTTTACACTAGGTCTAAATAGCCTGAAAAGTCATTGCGGTCAAATTCTCTGTTGGCTGTCTATAATTGTTTTGTTAAAACTGGACGATGATTTGATTTTACAAATTGTAATTTCAATTCTAACCCAATACAGTCGCAAGAAACGGTGAATGCAAAACTCGTCATGTTTTAACGAATATCGGCCACTCAGTTCTGCATATCAACAGTATCAATTTTGTGCGTTTGTAGAGTCAGTGTTGATATATCCTTACCCGATTGCTGTAGTGTATATATTGTTCCAAATCTGGTAGCCTGTTAACTCCCAAGAGGTTCGTTATCTTTTTTGTTTAAAGAGTCGAGACTTTTGGTTGTCTCATTTCGATATTGTGCTGTATCTGATTAAGCGGTTTTTTCGCTTGGCTGCTTCCATTTCCTCGAGTAATTATTCTTTCGCCTCTTTGTTTTCTATTACTCCCTTCGCTTCCTCGCTGCTGGTTGGCCGTTTAGTATTCGTCGGGCAGTCCCTGATGATATGACCCGTCTTTTGACAGTTGAAACATCGCTTCTGTTCGATGTCGTCCGCTGTCATGATTAAGCAGCCACACCCATCAATCTTTATATGGTAGGGCATGGCTTCTTTTTTGAACCCTTCCATCCATATGTCGGTGAACCCATTGTAAAAGTTAGTGTTTCTCCAGCGACGTCTTGTATGGCCTATAACCTTTCCAAATCCATATTCGTTCAGTTGTTCGACAACATCTTTCTCTTTAGATTCGCACGCTATCCCTTTCACAATGAGATGTGTAGATGGAAGTCGAGGGAGTTCCATAATTATCTTGTGGAAGTTTACTTCCATTGGATTCTGCATCCTCTGTTCGTATAATTCACGGCTTAGGTTTTTTCCGTTAGGTTCTGTCTTAAGCGTTAGAATCCATGTTCCCCTTCTAAGCTCATATAAGCTTTCAATGCTGTCATAGTATTTCGCAGTAATAGTGTTGGCTTTTAATTCACCCGATATTACGTCGACATCAAGGTTTTCGTCTCCCTTTATAAAGAAAGACCTTAGCCTGGCATGCTTGTAGATCGGTGCTTCTGGTTTGGTAATTTCATTTGCTGTTGCTTGACATGTTCTTTGCGTTGCCGTTGCATATGGTTCTTGTGCAGCGATTTGTTGTGCGTCATTCGCATTGTAAGTCTGCATTTGCGACCCCATAACGTATCGATTAAATCCTCAATAATTGCGTCGTATATCCAGTATGGTCCGTATATAGAGTATATCCAGTAATATATCAGGTAAATCCACTACAAACAGCTCCGAAATTTGCTTTGCTTCACTTCGTCAGCTTCCAAACACTTCCGCACGGCTTGAAGTCGCACGAGTACTAAACCCGTCTAAACGAGTACCAGCCCTTCCTAGATCGGACGAGATCTGACGAATGTGCCGTTTTATGTGACTTTATTCTCTCGCACACAAATTCGCCATGCACTGTGCCATCGCGAGGCTAACAGTTAAAGCTAATTGTCCGATTCTTGGAGGGCTTTCTGTGGAAACGTTGAAGCACGCGCTAATCTACAAAAGGTAGGGAAAGTAGTTCATTCAATCTCCAATAAACATAATAACCGCGGGGTACCTTCATTGAAAGTAAATGGTAATTTAACTACAGCAGACCATGAAATCGCTAATGAGATTGCCTCAACGTTCAAAAATGTAAGCAGTGATTCGAATTTCCCGTCGAACTTTATTGCAACGAGACAAAGTCTACTTTTGACTGGTTGTTACAGTGGCCCCGGTAATGATAAACTTAATATCGCCTTGTCATTGACGGAACTGGCCATTGCTTTAAGAAGCAAGAAAAATACGTCACCTGGGGGCGACCAATTATGCTATGCTATGTTCAAAAATCTTTCGCACCAAGGTTCACTAAGATTGATTGAGATAATAAATTACTCTTGGTCAACGGGTACTATTCCGAAACATTGGAGTCATGCGGTGATATTACCTATCTTGAAGCCGGGGAGAGCTCCTACTTCTGCCAACTCTTATCGTCCTATTTCCCTGACCAGCCATATGTGCTAAGTAATGGAAACTATATAGTATACGGTATGGAAGCATACTTCTTCGGTCCGAATACATATCTGAAGAAAGTCGAGACTATTCGCAGCAAGCTCTTCGTATATGTTGCGAAACGATGGTTAGTACACCGATTTCTGTAATTGAAATTGAATGCAATGATAAGCCTCTATCCCTACGGCACTTGTATCTGTGTTTAAAATATATATATTGTCTCAGCACCCAACAAATTCACCCAACTAATTCCATATTTGAACAGCTTCTTTGAGGTACAGAACTTCAATATACAATTGAATAGTGTATTCATATTGAAATGAACCCGACTATTTTCGGCTGACACTCGTCAGGGGTAATCGTCAGCAACTAGTAGAGAATTGAAAAGAACAGCGTATATCAACAATCGTAACACAAAATATGACGTCACCAACACGAAATGTCGAATACGAGAGCGTTCAATGTACTATTTTTAGATGATACTGTATCATCATATTTTGTGTTACGATTGTTGATATACGCTGTTCTTTCGAATTCTCTACTAGTTGCTGACGATTACCCCTGACGATTGTCAGCCGAAAATATTCGGGTTCATTTCAATACAGTGGTTCCCAAGCGGTGGGGAATTCCCCACTGGTGGGGAATTTCGGGATTTCTGGTGGGAATAGACTCACTTTTGAAAAAATCTTTACAGTAATATTCTCCTTTATTAAATATCGTTTTGAAATGTCGACCGAAAATTTCATAGCTCATTTTCAATTCAGCGATTCATGTTATCAGTGCCTCCAATTAGCGAGAATCACCTGGATAGCGACACGCGATCTCCAGAAATGTTTTTATTCATTTGTGCACCATCATCCGTCACGAAACTTGTTGGTAGAAAAATTCTGATTCGTTTTAATAAGAGCTCATATTGCTGAACATGTATTCAAGGGAGATCGCGGACTCGCTAATTGATAGCACACCCGGACAAATTACAAATGAGATTACATATTTATGTTATTTCAAGTTCTTTTAGTATTGTGCGAAAGTGTAGTTTACGGCGGCTTATATATGTATCGTCAACATCAGGAAGTTTATCTGACCCAGGTATTATTCGGCATTCACGCAGGTAAACTGATGCTACCCCGCAACATTTGGAAAATTTTCAATCCCTCCTATTTTTCTGTTGGCTGCGCGCCGGGGTAGATACATATATTTACGGAGGTGCGTTTACGGTTACCAGTTCACCGCTGCGTTAATTTTATTGTGTGCTGATCAATTGGGGGATCTTGACAATCACCATAGCACGTACTATTTACTAAGCAAAGTCTTACAATATTTTATTGCAGGTAGCACTTCAAAAGGTAGATATGAATATAGAGATTTTAGGTGGGGAATGAAGGCTCGGAATAAATCGGAAGTGGGGAATTAGGATAAAACGGTTGGGAACCACTGATTTCAATATGAATACACTATTCAATTGTATAATTCGATATTGCAAGAATCATGGGAAGATATATATACAGCTTAATAAATGAGAGATTTTCAACCTTTCGATCCTTAACCAGTGATGCTGACCTTCGCAATTTGCACGCAACTGGGCAAGTCATATTAAAAAACCTTCCGTGGATTGCTCAAGAACCTGATGCAGACTCAACATTGACAAAATCATTTGGCAGAAATTCACCTGCAGAGATTGTTAAGGTGGTATTCCGGGACCATATTTTGTCGAACTACAGTGATCATACACTTGTATATAAGGATGGTTCGTAGACATTGTCAGGATGTGGATATGCCGTATACACTCCTCGGTTGAATGTAAAATTTTCAGCGACGCTTCCTAATTTTTTTTCAATATTTTATGTAGAGTTGCATGCCATCAAAGATGCATTATCACGGGTTGAAAGGAACACGCAGAGTAAAATTGCTATATTAAGTGACAGTTTGAGTGCCCTAACCGCCATCGCCAATCGTGGATCGGTCAATGGCTACGTTGTGAACGATATATTAGAATATATTGCAGAACTTCAAAATAACAATAAATCAGTCACGTTCATCTGGATACCTGGACATGCTGGTATTCGTGGTAACGAAATCGCCGATCAATTAGCCAAAGACGCTGCTTCAAGAAGAGATGAAGGGAACAATCACTTATTACTAGGGCAAGTTTTTGCAACTTTTGCAACTTTTTTTACAGCTTCTGGCAGCTTCCTAAATACTCGTAAGATATGTAGAATGCTGTTTCAAGCTGTTTGAAGGAATCTTATAGTGCAACTTTATGCAACTTTTGTCCATTTTTTTCATGCAACGTTTTGCAACATTTTACAACTTTCTCGATTTTTCATGAAAGTCTTTTCGATTCTGGTGAAATACACGGCCAAATTCGACTGAAACACCGTAAATCAGCACCGAAGTAAGGCTTTCACGGGTATTTCGGGAGCTGAGCCAGAAAATTGACCTTTTTTTTCATCTTAGTCAATCTGGGCAGTTGACCCGAGCAAAATGTGGTCAAAATGCAACTTCTGCAACTTTAAAAAAAAATAAATGCAACTTTCCACGGATTTAACTGCAACAAAAACTTGCCCTACTTATTACCTCTGCGTGATGCATTGTCCGTCTTAAGACCAGAGGTGGTCAGTAGCGAAGTACTTCTACTTTTTGAAGTGCTTGAAGTAGATTTTGCCTACTCACACTACTTTTTAAGTAGTTATGATTTTGTACTACTTCTACTTGACAGTTTTCAGTTTTGTAGGCAAAAATAAGCGTAGAATACCTACTTACTTGTGAACCACCACTCCTACTTATACTTCAGTAGAACTTCCGGCGTTACTTCTACTTGAGTAGCGACGGTGACTACTTTGACCACCTCAGCTTAAGACACCATTGAGACTCCACTATATCAGCAATGCAATGCAGAAGAATCTGTAGAGCACTTTTTGTGTGAGATATCAACATCAAACAAGACAACTACATCATGCTGCGCGAGTGAGCCGAATAAATTGGGAGTTGCAAGACGTTCTAACAGATCCAACGATATTGGATAATACAGTTCGTGATATCTTCGGGACGATTTATATAGTATAGCTAATACATGTTGTACATTCATTATTTGTATAACCAAATGTGTTGATGTCGTGTTGGTTGTTGTTGTTGTTGTTTATTAAAAAGAAAGATTTGGCGCTTATCACCTGTTGGTCTTTTGCACCACGACCAAGAATTGCGTAATAAATGAAAATCAGTTCACGATGAAGTACGTATTGGATAGATAAAAAAATAACAGCATTTCAGTGATACGAAATAATATCCAGGCGAGAAAAGGGAATTTACAGAGCAGTTCAAAAGCATAGATTCACGGCTATTCACAAATTACGGTTGCAGGATAACACAAATTCAATTGTAAAAGGGATGATTCGAACCTCCATGAGAATAATTTCAAGGCGAAAATCAACATTCAATTCAGCACATTTAGCAATGAGAAAAGTACGATGGAAATCATATTTTAGGCAGTGGATCAAAAAATGTTCAGTGATTTCAGGATAGCGGCAAAGAGAGCAAAGAGGAGATTCCGCTGAACCTATCCTAAACAAATGGTTATTTAGACGACAGTGGCCGGACTGAAGACGGAACAGGATGCTTTCTTCGACGCGGTTTCTACGTGCCGGCAGTTTGTTCGCAATGGATGGATTAAAAATTTTATAATGATGTCCGTTTTCGGATGCTTGATATTCTTCGTCCCATAGAGCCAGACAATGCCGCTGGATGATCATCTTACGCATCTCGAGTTTGGATAGTATCGGCAATTGCTGGCCGATATTGGCTGAATAGTTGGATACCGTTTTCGCTAGCCGGTCGGCTTCTTCGTTTCCACTGATCCCGGCGTGCCCTGGAATCCACAAAAATGCCACATCGATATTTCGCTGTCGTAATTCGAGAAGAGATGAGAGAATTTTCTCAACCAGTCTGCAGTGGGGCTGTAAATTAGAGTTGCGAATGCAGAGTAGGCCTAGAGCACTGGAGCAGTCGGACATGATCAGGAACTTATCCGTCGTCAGGGAACTTCTGGAGATCCAGTTAACAGCCCGTTGGATTGCATGTCGTGTTGGTATATTGTCGGCTAGCTCCATATATTGAATGTGCAGTGCATGTTGGTATACTAATAGAACTGAGCGATGCTGTATATATTTGGATAATGCAAATTCATTGTTAAAACAAGTATAGAAGTGGCGCACAAAACCTGTGCCGTGATAAGCGACACTATTCCGATTTTTTACTTACATTAATACTAATAATTGTCCGATTTCATGTATGCGCTTTCGGACCAACTGGATATAGAATGCCAATGCCAATGCAACAAGGATCAGATAATCTTACTCGTAGATACGAATCTGTAAGCATAAACATATGCCAGTCTCGGTATATTAAAATATAGATTTTTTTAGATTCAGCATCTATATGTGCATAACATTGGACCGCTGGAAGCAGACGAAATCTCGCTACATCTCAATGATATTAGAAATATTACACCACGGTGCTGTGCAGTAGAGATGTAGAGGATCAGGATTTTGGATTCTAACCGGACAGGAATCCGGATAGTTTTTCTCAAACAGGATCGGATCCGGATTCACATTTTTGCCCGACAGCCGGATCCGGATCAGGACAGGATTCTAAATTTCTAGTGCATGAAAGTGATTTTCTGTTTTCTACTTCTATATTTTGTGTGAAAATGGACTCGGCTGGCTTCAGCATTGAACCACCATTTCGGAAAATACCTAATAGCAAACTTCCATGCAGTGCCAAGGTACCATTAGAAAAATTTCGACAACAGGGGCGAATGATACTCAACCTCGTGCAGGATATTTTTGGATCCGGATTTTGACATTTGAGACGGAAACAGGATCCGGATTGGATCAGGATTTCATTTTATCGAACAGGATTGGATCAGGATCCCAAAAAACCATGATCCGTACATCTCTACTGTGCAGCACCGCTACAATATCGATTTTAATGGACTGGGACAGGGCTCATGCACTTTCGTCCGCAAAAGTGATTGTCGAAGTAGGCCTATGTCTGGAGAGACATTTCTCTCTAGTTGGTCCGAAAGTGCCTGAGCGCAATCAGACGATCTGCTTTCTGACATCTCGTAGGCAGCGTGGCGACTTTTCGCCTGAGAGAAACGGAAAATGTCACATAAAACGGCACAGATTGCAACCACTGTCGCCTACGACCATACCACGTTGCATACACCCGATCTCGCTTAGAGGAGAGGTATTACTGGATTACGCGAAGTATTGGATATACCGAAATATTGGATAAACGAAATATACTGGATATAAGTCGTAACACCTGAGAAAGGTAAAAAAATTGATGATGGCGACGGCCATGACGACTTGCAAAGCTAGTGAAGCGGAAGACAATGCTACACAGCCATCATATGCAACAGTAACGTCGAAATCAAAGAACACAACAACAAACAAGGAAACCAAGCAAGCAACACCGATCTACAAGAATACGAGAAATAGGTCCTACTTCGTAACGGGAGAAGACAACCTTGACCTTGATATTGTAGTAAAAGAGCTGGAAAGCAACACCATCACTGCAAAGTACCATGAATACATTGAAGGAATATACAAACTGAAAGCCGGAACATTCGTTATCACAATGAAAGAAGAGAAAAGTGGAAAGAAGCTAAAAGATGAATTGCTACAGCAGCTAAGCCAAAACCCTACGCAAGCAAGGTTTAACGAGATAACCATAGAGCTCCCAAAGCGTCCAGCAACACATCTTATTGTCAAAGGCATAGCATGTGAAACTAAAAGGGACACGGCAGTTGAACAACTGAACAAATATGGATTCGGAAAGGTTGTCAATCAGACAAGAGTACTTTACAGGAATACTAACTGGTACAATGGCTTCACTAACATCTGGATGGAAGATTTCAGTAAAGAAGACATGCCAAAAAGTATGATTATTGATGGTGTGAGATGTTGGATCAAGACTGCTGCAGATGCATATCAAAAGCGATGCTACAACTGCAACGNAACGGNTCACATGATCAGAGATTGCCCAGCCGAAAAATTGGAATGCACNAAGTGCGGNNGGNTAGGCCATGGCGCAGAAANTTGTAAAGCAAAACGTGGCAAAAGACAAAACGAACACGAGGCTGGAATCGAAAAGGCTGANGGAGTCAATGATCAAATCGTAGATAAACCTGNNAGAAAAAACTCAAGCGAACNCAATGCTGGTGAGAGAATAACCGACGAAACGAACGNANCGACGANAATAACAACAGAGAAACCAGCTGACCNGAATATGAGTCAGAATGAGGACACGAACANAAANCAAACAGCGCCGAATAGNCCAGTGATGACGAAATCTTACACNTCACCGGACGCTGCATACGAGAATGAAGACACAACAGAGGAACACTCCGTACAGCCTCAGGTCAGCGAGAAAAAACGCGAATCAGGCAAATCAAATGAAACACAGACGGCCNAAAAGCTACNNAGTAAAAAGNCGTCTAATGNCAACAAAGGACCAAAANCGAGCGCCAGCTGNGATAANNCGGNNAAACAACAAAACGGAAACAGAGTAACGACCAGGAACAACACAAGCAACCAAGTGAGNATAATAAAANCGAATATAAATGGCATTAAAAAAGACAACACTAAAAGAAAGACAGCCATAATCCAGCAGGACCCCCAAAACANAATCNATGGCGAACCTATTGAANNTAGCATCNATTAACGTAAANGGATTATCAAACAGACTACAGGATTTGGAACAATATATACAGACATCGAATTTGGATATATTATTGATTCAGGAAACGCATAAGATCGATAATGTGGATATACGTAACTGGGCAGCGGATATCGGATTTGTTATTTACTTCAACACAAAGAACGAAGTGAGACAATATTCTGGCACTGCGATAATGATTAAAGAACATCACGAAGGTAAAATTTTGCGCCACTATAGCATGATTGAAAACCGTGCCCAATGCCTCTGCATTCAAATTGACAAATGCCCAATAGCTATAATAAATATTTATGCCCCGTCTGGACAATCCGCAGATGCGAGAAAGTTACGTGACGATTTCCTAATCAAACTAGAATCAGAAATCCATGAAATTGAAGTCCCGGTTATAATGGGTGGTGATTTCAACCTAATTATTGACAAAAAAGACACTCGAATTAAATAGAACCTCCATGTCAGAAGCGCCGAGAGAGAATTTGAAAAGCTAACTAATGACGCAGAACTGATTGACGTGTTTAGGAGTAAACATCCTCTTGCTGAAGTATTCACTTACGTCACTGGAAAAACCGCGAGGAGACTAGATCGTTTCTACGCATCTTATGAACTCATGAGCCATGTCCAGAATGCAGGACATGAAAATAACCTTGTGGCTGACCACATAAGTCCGATAATAACACTCGCAATTGAGCCAAGCACTCTATGGGGAAGAAAAAATTGGAAGTGTAATAATGACCTTTTGCGAGATGACGTGTACCAAGATATAATATCTAATCTCATCAGCTTTNAAGAGAATAATATNCAACACTGCCANGGNATTCAACAATGGTGGGACAGACTAAAAGATAGAATTGCCAACGTAAGCAAGAGATATGAAATAGACAAATATAAAACCTGTGATCCTCAGATAACGTATCAGAGGGTAAAGGGAAAATTGCGCATGTTAACCAAAATTGACCGTTGCGAAGGTGAACCTAACACGACGAGACAATTTTGGCAAGAATTGAAGACCAGACGGCGCAAGACCGAGCTTAAAGAACTTCAGCTCAGAGATGGAACGGTAACGACTGACCGTAATATTATTGCTAACCAGATTGAACAATTCTACACAGAATTGTGAACCCGACACGACGGCATTAATTCGTACGATCAAGCCGAATATCTATCATCGTACCAGAACGACTGCATGCACGAGAAAGACAATGAACGAACATCGGTAATACAATCTAGCGAAATATTACAAATACTGAAAGCTATGAACAGGGAAAGGTCACCGGGTTTCGACGGCCTGACAG
Organism: Botryllus schlosseri; assembly: GCA_000444245.1. Taxonomy (NCBI): domain Eukaryota; kingdom Metazoa; phylum Chordata; class Ascidiacea; order Stolidobranchia; family Styelidae; genus Botryllus; species Botryllus schlosseri. The sequence continues at coordinate 127 of ATSW01014194.1, read as the reverse complement.
TGGAATTCTATCTTGCAATGTGGCAAAACATTGGTTCGAAATTAACAGAAATCATAAACAACGCGCTAATATACGGAAACATACCGCATAGCTGGAAACGTGCTAAAATTATTTTGATTCACAAAGG
>ATSW01014193.1:0-12023 GCA_000444245.1 Botryllus schlosseri | reverse complement strand
ACTCAGGACGAGGCAGTTTCGCTTCAAACTACTAAAGCTTCAGGACTCACATCAATAGAATGACACTATGAGATGAATTATCCGACCATGTAAACTAACTTTAGTTGCCAATATAGCATAGGCCTACTTATACAAACATATTGCAGTTTAGAGATGTTTTGTTCAGGTTTGTTGAAAATTATTTTTTAGTAAAAAAAGGGTTAAATCCACGTCATGGAATCCATTTTCTCCTGTGATATACATATGTGGCAGCCCTGCTCTACAATACTGTCCCTTATATCAGTTGTATTATAATTGCNTTGTGCTATATGTTTCGATNACACACGAAGGTGTCGTCGGAAGAGTCAGGTGGNAATGTTACATTCNNCTCCACCTTTACNATTTTGGAAATGGATTTNCGGCACTNGTTCATATCACATCGAAATGCGTGAATTTTCAAGACACGACCNCATAATTTAAGAAATGCAGCTGCAGAATACACTTCGGAANANTAAAATTCCNGCCAATTTNTACATATNGTATGATTTTATTGTCAGGAACGGTCATNATGTNGCTGTTTATCACANGCCTATAGTTGATATTTGCACATGACCGATGCCGGTGGCAAGATAATTGAGCTAAATTTGAACTAAAACTTGAGGGGGTCCGCGGGGTCCGTGACGGTTCAAAAGGGGTCCGCGAAGACAAAAAGGTTGAGTTCCACTAGGCTAGGTGATGGATTAGCTGCATCTCAATGTTATGTATGACGCAATGGCTTGCAAGCTAGAAGTTCAGCTACCACAGCCAAGCACGAGCGTGCCCGAATAATATGTAAGTAGATCGCTTTGTTAATTCTGTCGTTAAAATATGAAGTATAGTTTCTCATTTCACGAACGCCAAGGAGACACTACCGAAAAATACATTTTCATTGAGTAACCTTTTTCAGGTTATTGTTTTTGTTATAGTCGCCAACAGTGAATTTTTCTGCATGTTTGCAGACCTAGTGGGGATTTGACTTATTATACGGGAGGTGAAGGTGGGTTATTGCTATGCTGTTTGGATTTTGGGGGGGGGGAATTAGTTCCGCAGTATTGAAACCTTTAGAACATAAAAGTGTATGCATGATTGTGATCGCTTGAATAGCGATGAAAGAAACGGAAGAAGCATACACCTTGAAAATGATAAACTTTCAGTCGAAAGATTTCGGTGTATAAGCTATCTCATGCCCAAATAATTTAATACGAATCGTAAATGCAAGTTCTTACTGAAATTCTGCTACAATTAAGTGCAGCTCTCTAGCGATTTTAGTGCAACAAAAACTTGCCCTAGTAATAACGGTTCGATTAGCAAGAGGAACGACGAGTAAATACCATCATAACATACTCACATTTGTTATACTGTAACGCAAATTACCCCCCCTCCCCATTTAATGTTTCTTAATGTATGAGTCGCAAGGAGTATAATTTCGGGTGGCCAGGTCACAAGAACGATATGTTCATATGTATGTGATAATTGTGGAATTTCACGAAAAAATTAATAAGTTATATGTGAAAGCTATACGAATGCTTTTAAACAATATTCGTTAAATTCTGCCGTTACAATTAAGCGACACCTGGCAGTATAATAGAGGGTAATATGAAACAGCAAAGTCTGATTTCTTTGAACGGATACCGAACACTCACAACCAAGTTAGTGGTATTTTATTGGTAATTCGCGAGCTTCGTATGGCAGAAACTTCAATAGAACCAGGTATAGTTATCTACCATCAAAATGGCAGCGGTTCTCAACTGCCGGCCCGTGGCCAGTTTCCTGCCGGCCCGCCTAATTTATTAGGATTTTATATCTCAATTCCAAAATCATACAAATTAGGCGCTTGTCCATCAATTTGAGCAGGGGTGACCCAACTTTTTAAGCTCGCGACCCGAATTTCGATTTGTTGCGAGACCTCTCTTGTCAATTTGCTTTGCTGGTTACTAAAATAATGGTCCGCACCTTTGCCCAAATCTATTCGCAGCCTACGTGTGAAGCTTGCAACTATATGCGAAGCAAGAAATGAACTCCTCTACCTCCGTATTTAGAGTAAGAAACTAAATCAAGACTACAGCAACGTATATAGGTCTTTTGGGACGATTTCTATCTATATCCAATCGACACATGGTCAATTACTGCTACGTGGACTACGGCGTCACGAGAAATATAGATAGCTATCTGTACGCTATATTCAGCCGCGCGGAGCGTGTGTGCGTGTATTTTACCGGACAGATAGAACTGCCCGTCACTTGTAGTTTTCATGCACGGAAAAATTTTCGTTTCATTGATTTTTATGCTTCAGACACTTCAATCTTCATAGTGATGGCCAGACACCGACCTTAAGCTATAGTAAGTTAAGTAGCGCTTTGAAATGACGCTTTGACTGATCTGATACCTAGTTTACCGGATTCGCACTCCTCAGAAGTCTTGTTTTCTCGATAATAGCATTCTCGGTCGTGTCGTTCTCAGTAAGAGTGGTCTCGGTATTGACCGGACACGGGTCTCGCCACATTGTTCTGATGGCGCAACCTAGAACATGGTTCCTTTGTTAACGCGAACCTCTGGCTATGCAAAGTTTGTATCCCGAACACGAACGCGAAACGAGTGTTTGCAAGATCCTGCGTCTTCTGTATCCCGATACGTCGCGGTAGACTCGAGCATTCCGATCGTCGTCAAGACTGAATACCACTGTACTTCTGTAAGCAAAGTAGCCTCTATATCAGAGACGGGCAACATACAGCCCACGGACCCGCGCATAGACTACATACATCTGCGAGCAAACATTTTCGACCATGAACATTGTTCCGCGCAAGCGGTGTCTTGAAAAGCCTAGAAGTGGACCGTGCTACAAGTCGTAAAATATGGAATCACTATAAAGTTTATCAGCGTATTGTAAAATGACCAATGTAGTCGAAGAACCATGGTGATCATAAACAAACAAACATTAACTATAAATACCAATCTGCGTTCCAATTTAACTGATGATTTAATTCAATCTTTACTGAGGGTTTCTGAGTTCGACATGCATCCATGGTTCAAAGAACTTGATGAGAACCTTGATCGACCACAGATGTCTCATTGACTTCAACAGTTACTGGAGTATAGTACGTTGCTAAATTCAATTGATAATGCTTTTATCTCTATGCTTCGAACTTGAATTTACATGAACTACGATTTATTCTTTGTATGGTTGGGTAAAAACGCGCGATTGATGTATTGATTCATGAATCCGCCCCGCCATAAATACTTTATTTTCCCATATCCGGCCCGCCGACTGGAGAAGTTGCCCGCGCCTGCTCTATATGAATAGTATTTCCTATCAGGGGAGTAAGATTTTTTTTGCCGACGCGATCATTTTCATATTTTGCACCCAGGACGATGCAGTAACCAATGTGAGGTTGAAATACAGAGACAATTGACCGAATATATACACTACACTTTTATGTGGGTTTCACGATGACAAGTACATTCGACAGTTGTACTGCCCAGTGTCGCTCGACGACCGCGAAGAATCACTTTGAGTGCAAGTATAAAAACGTCTAATAGTCTGAATAGTACAAAGCATTGCGGCCTAAAAGTGCATTTATACAAAATTGGATGAAGCAACACTGATCTATGCGACAATTGTACAGTACCTGAAACAGTCGAGCATTTTTTGCTGCACTGCCATCGATATGATTTTCATAAAAACTTTTTTATTCGACGGGGCGCGTGAGCTCAAAATTGTCGCAACACACGAAAATGTACTGATCGTCCCCGAAATGCTATCCCATGTTGCAGAGTTCGTTATATCCTGTGGTACATATTTGCAAATCGGTTCTTGCCCACATAACGTCCTAACTCAATCGTTGCGCTTCCGAGTGATAAGTGCTACTCGAAATTAATTTTGTAAATATCTGTTATACCGTCCGCACATTCTAGTCCGTGACGCACCTAGCCTTACCGACGAAAAGCGTCACTCCCCTCTCATCAATATCGATAATGAATAGAACAAAGCATGTAGGTATCTAATGCGTTAGCACATTAGCGGTTATAGTGAGTAGTGACTTGGATGTTGGACAAAATTCATCATTGACGTGCGGTGTTGAGGCTCATGGTTGATTAAGCACTGAACCCTTTACAGTCTGATTAACAGATATATTTGGCCAAATTGGTAAATGATTTTGTTGGCGACTATGACGTCATGGCTAAAAAAACATGTTTCAAACATATTTGGTTTTAATTGGATTTTGTTTTAAATTTAACCCTGTGACATTAGAACCGAATTATAGAACACGCGAACAGAATTATATGTGTTTCAATGTCTTTCTGTCAAAATAGGCTGATTTAATCACGGTCAATATCTGCAATATTGATATATTTCAGTGATCATGGCAATCTGCTTTAATATCAAGAAATCGGGACTTCGAAATCGTAAGTATGCAATCATACCAGATTTAGTATTTGCTACAATTAGATATTAAATGTTGTTGGTATTGAATTCAAAAAGACTCCCACCCATTTCGTCAATGCGTTGTATAAGATTACCTCTGATATTGAATGTGGAATATATTTACAGAATCCACCAGCTTCACAATTGCTATTTGTATCCGATCCATCGATTATCCTCAAGTTGCAAATGTTTTGTTTCCTGATGCTTCCTCTTCTAATCACGTCGCAAATAACAACGTCATATTCAGGACAAGAGCTTGGCATGCAGCACGCAGTATGGTTACGCAATACACAAGGATTGGCATTCGTTAAACTATAATAGAGTGTCGCAGATGAGCATCTCGGTATAATGGGGATATATTATAGCATGTAAATTAGAACGGATTTTGGTCGCAGTTGTCCATAGTTAGTTGGTATTGGCAAGAGTCGTGGTATCTAATGTTTGAATTGCCTAATAAATTGTCACCCAAGGAGGCAGATCATTACGAGAATCCGTAATAAAGAATTTAAATTCATATTCGAACATCTCACGTGTTCCAAATAAAATGTTCATTGCTAGGAAAACTATTATCATTCGACTATCCGTTCTATGCATCATTCTTATCTGACTAAATTTTCTAGATGATACCTAAGAGATGGGTGCTTTCAATCATGTCACTATTTGGTGCGATGAATTTGGCTTCATTGCGACTGAATTTGAGCTCGGCAATCGTGAAAATGGTTACTGACGCGAGTACACGAGGACTGCTTGAGAAAGGTGACGCTGACTTCGGATCAATAGCTCTAGTTATCGTATCTTGCCTGATTTCTGCTGCTTCGACAATTTTACGGAAATGAGCTTTGACAGGCGTATTTATTATGTTGCAATGAGTTATTAGAACTTCTTCCTCGCTTCTTCCTGGGACTGTCTCGATTTCGAAATTGTCATATTTTCATCAATAATTCCATAAAACACAAAGCATATGACTCAAACTTAAACATTGCCAGAATGCTAGGGCAAGTATACGCAAATTATCATGTATATTGGGAGGCTACGTAGAAGAGTTATATATAAGTGGTATTGAAATAGTGGACTTATCCAGGACTGTGCAACCATAGTGTCCTATATGGTGTGGACGCAAGCAAATCTCACGGGTAACTGCAATTGCTCCATGTCACACTTTCAATTTGGTCACAGGCAATTTTACGGTAATTTTTGACTGACTTGCAGAGCAGGAAAATTAAAAACCTTTGTATCGATCGAAAGCTGGGTTGGTTCCATGATCACGGGCAGAATAAAATTTAAATATCGCAATAGTACCGCGGTAGCTTTCGATTGATACCAATGTTATCAATTTTCGCGCTCGGCAAGTCGGTCAAATATTACCGTAAAATTGCATTTAGTGTGACGTATATCAATCGCAGTGAGCCGTGAGATTTTTGTGTCCACACCATGTAGGACAATATGATGCAATTGTTTATGTGTTTCAATGTTTTTGACCAGCGGCTATATCTAACTATCGCCGTGAAAACATGGGACGAACATAGTATTTTGAAGTCGAAATAAAGAGCACCAAATGGACACTTGATTTGTCAATGGCGAAACTAAAAACTCTGCGGTATCAGCTCCTCATAACTACTCAAAAATGCGTACCGAAAACCAAATCGCGCGAGGCGCTAAAACAAATGTACGGTTATCAAATATATATTTCTCAAAACATTCAGGACCAAGGTCAGCATATGCTCATTGCATTGATTTTAGCATGATCTTGGCCGTTATCTCTCCACAATTGAGCGAAGGTTTTCTCTGCTGACCGAATTAGGTCCGCAGAGCTTTGCCATATACCGCTTGATTAAACGATTGTCAGCAAAGATATATTTATGATTTTCAGGTCATTATAACACATCTGATTACCACGCTGAATTTTCCTGGGATGCCAACCAACAGGGCTTGGCTTTGGGCGGCTACTTCTACGGGTACGCAGTTTCTCAGGTATAACGTAGGCTATATCATTTCCATGTGGTGCTGACTGCTGATGATAGTTTTAGGGTTACTCGTACACTACTTACACATGTATTGTGTACAGTCCTGTTCACGTATATTTCAAGGCTTGTATATATGCATCTTTCGCATCACATCGTTATAGTAGCTTAGATATGAGATGCCATCGAGTGTATTTGGCGCTGTCAGACCGGTATGCAAAGTTGCATATGTGTCTTCCTCGGCGTACCGAATCAACCGATACGAACTTATATTACTCGACAATTTTTAATTTAGTGTAGCTCGTTTAACTCATCTTTTTGTCTCTCACGCGAAAGCAGACCTCACTCTCTCGCTCAAAAAATGGAAATGACTCGACTCGAGTCAATCCGTGTATTGACTCGACTTGGACTCGAGTCAATACGCATGACTCGAACCAAGTCATATGACTCGAGAATCAGACGGCCAAGCTCGACATTTCATTGTAATTTCGAAGAGAAGTAAAGTGACCACACTCTTGGGATTTCACCTATTGGTACTGGTACTTGAAAATGCGACCAGAAACTGCTTACAGTGAGGAAAATAAGCATATTATAAATGCGAAGTATTCGATATCACCAAATATAATTATAATGTAGGTTTAACAAGACTTTAACTGGAAACTGTACAGTCAGCACAATGACTCGGACTCGAGTCATAATACCTTGACTCGGACTCGTTGGTGAACTGAAAATGACTCGTCTTGACTCGAGTCAATACTATAAAAGTGGGATTGACTGGTGATTCGGAGTCATGTGACTTATTTCCAACCCTGGTATTAAATTGGTAACTAATGAACAATCATAAATCATCATATATAGTTCGTAACTCCAACTTAAATGATTCAACATCTTTATCCATGAACAATGCACCATTGCCACCCCTTACTCCGAAGTTAAGAACTACATAACATTGCCTGTTTAATATCTAGACACCTGGTAGAAATGAAGTAACTTTGTATACACAAACACAGATATGTCCCATCCACATAGCAAGAATCCATTGATAATAAAAGGGTGTGCTTTCTTATCCACGGCAATATGAACACCAGCAATCAGCCTTACTTAGGGCCCATCTATAGCCTACTTTGTTAATACTGCTGATATATAGGCAATGTTGCTGTGCAATATACTAATATTGAAAGGTATAACTAAGCATTAAGAGTATGCACGGCGACCGTGCCAACATTGCAGTAACATTGCTGACGTCCCTTCTGCCCCAGCCCTGAACATGTTAAGTTTATGGAGTTTATAATTGGTTTAGTGTTGAGGTATCCTTTGATCAGAGCGAGGTTAAAGATGGGCTAACTATAATGTTGTTCCTAGAATACCATAACTATAAACCAATAATAAACGCCATAAATTTTTGACATGTTCACTGACAGCCGCGATTATTTTAATATCGCTATCGATGGTTATGTACTGTTCTGGACACAAAAATACGAAAATCAATATATTGATGTGATGCGAATATTCATAGTTGCAACTAATCTTCAGCCATAAATTCAGCAATCTCACATTCCATAAAGGAACATTCTAAATTTCCAATAGCCTACATTTCAAAATTCAGTAGATACCATTATGCTATAATACCGGTACATTACTTCATGCTGTATCTGGTGTGCTGCATGGATCTTGCAGTATTGAGAAATCCCAGTCAAACTTTTCACAGGATGCACTTCAAATGTTAAGATATTGGTTGTGAGACATTATGCAACATGAAACCTACAGCACAATAAATCAGACTTCAATGATTAATACATCATCATATCTATAGCATTAAATCGGCTTGCATGAGTTCACGATTAGCAGCCGGTCGATCAATTTCGTCTGTAGGTGATATTACAGACGAGCCACTATTGAATAATATGGTCAAATTCACTATATACGGTATCGCATCAGCAGTTCATGATGTTGCTGTTGCTGCTTATTAAATATAGCATTCAATTACCAAGCTTCCGCGCTTCCTGCCTTCCCAGTACTCATGATAGCGACATCTCACAATCCACGCTGGAGGACTTTATCACTATAACCAGTAACCCCTTTTCTCTAATGTAGCTGACAATCACAAAAAAGCTACATTGTGGCAATCGCGTAACATGGATCTCAACTGGGCTAGTTGCTGACAGCAATTTCCACATTTCTAAATTAATTCAAAACACACGAATGCAATTTCAGGTGTTTGCAGCCTGGTCTGGGAGAAAATTCGGCCGGGCGCGCGTTATGGGCATATGCATCTTGATAGCCTCGATCTTGACAATCGCAACTCCTGTGCTCGTTAGGGCAAACTTCGTTTTATTCATTGTGGCAAGAATTCTCATCGGAGCTTTGTCGGTTTGTAATACGTTACTTCAGCGATATCTAGGCATGTACGGAAAAACCTAGTTGGATTCTTGGAAACTGTAGAAGTAATTCTTCAATGTCTAACTCTCTAAATATGCAGCTAGACTGAACAGCGGTGTAACTTGGGATACGTTAATAAATATTTCCTTGACCTTGCCTAGTCTTATCCTAACGATTAACTAACTTCACATTTAAATTGTGATAGGGTTATCTTATTTTGGAATCGGGAAAAGAGGACATGCTGTTTTCAAAATTTTTAGACTTAGAGAGTAAAATCCGGAAAAATGGTGAATTTTCCACGACATAGTGGTTGGTTGACTAAAACCCAAAAAGGCGTCACTTTTGTTCGAACCACGAATTTCCTGTTTAGCGTCATTTATGCCTATTTTCGCTCGAATCTATCCACTGTCTTAGCTCTAAAAGCTGTAAAGGATGACGAATTGCCAAAAAGCAGGACATTTGGGCGTCCTCGAAGGACATTTTCAAAAACCTGAAAAAGGAGGACAGATCCTGCTAAATGAGACGCATGGTAACCCTAGATTGTGAGCGCGTAGTCACGACGTTGTAGATGGGTTATGGTTAGCTTAGTTTTATGTCAAATATATTTTCATGTATTCTCTGCCATTCAGGATTATGCGTATGAACGTATCGTATGACACTCAAATAATACATCAATTACTTTCATTCCACTCAGCAGTACGGAAGGGCAATTCGTCGCTGAAATAAGTTTCATTTCAGTCAGGCAGTTTGCAGTTTGATTTGAAGGCGTCTCGAATATCTTGGTCTATTTTCGGTGGCCATATTAAATTGGATTGGTATGCAATAATGTTGATGGATATCTCGATATACTTTGGGCTTATGCAGCTATAACCGCTGCACACTCGTACCGCTGTCCAGAGATGGAAGCGGGCCGGGTGAGCCGGAACCGAACCCGGTCCGAACCGAACCCGAAAAGCCCGACCCGACTTCCATCTCTGCGCTGTGTAGACGGCGTGGTATCATTCCCCTTGAATTGTGTGTCTTCTTGGCCACACCGTAAGTGCGACTTCAATATAAGGTCTGTGCACTGAGTCGCAACTCTGGGTTTGACAACCATTGGTCGTTATTATTTGCATGCTCTACTGCGCTGGTTATAGTAACAATTTAGATTTATTTTTCCGTAATGCTAAGTAGATTTCATCTTCTTTAAAATCTCATTCCGGGGTGTTGTATTTAGGTTAAGTCCACAGTAACTTATCAGTTTTTGGGCAACGCTCATTAACCGTTACAATTTTCACTGGGCGAAGTAAAAGTTAATACTGAAATAATGAATGCATTCCCTTCATGATCGAAATTGTCATAAGAAGTGCGCGAAGTGGCCCGGGTATCACGGTAAATTAACATATTTTCGACAAACGCCTATTTCAGGGAGATATGTCGTTAGTCGCGCAAGTAACCACCTCTGATTAAGCTATGTTTGAAATTACCTGGAGTACTTTCCAGATATTCATTTTCTAATTCCACTGGAATAGTTTAGACGTGCGTTGGCGATCGCCACTTCAACTTGGAATCAAGTAAGAATTTATGTCGTGCCTTCTACTGCTACTTGACTACCGACATTGACTACGTCGCATATTTCAATTTGATATTGATGCATATTACGTTTTCTTGTCTAGGGCTCATATTCCCCACTAACGCAAGGGCTGTTGGGTGTTTGGTCGCCGGTGGACGAAAGAGGGAAACATCTATCGCTGATGTCAATAGGTGAATCATCATATCAATAGCCTAATATATAGGTACATTCAGGGTTGTAATGACTCGAGTTATGAGTCGAGTCATGAATTTTCGGTGACTCGACTTGACTCGGGTAATTACGCATGATTCGAACCAAATCATATGACTCGAGACTAGGACAGTCAATACAGACATTTCTTTCTAGCTTCGAAGAATAGTAAAGTTGCCACATTATTGATATTTGGTCTATCAGTCCTGATACTTAGAAAATTGAGCCAGAAACTGTTAAGACTGAGGAAACTTACTATATTATGCACGCGAGCCATTCCATATCACTAAAGCACAGTTGAGAAAAGTGGGTTGATCCGGATTCAACTGAAAATTGAACCATGAACATAATGACTAGGACTCGATCCCCTACACTCTACAAGCTAACTTGAACTCGGCCTTGACTCGTTGGTAAATTGAAAATGACTATGATATCACAGCAGGCATGGCGTGCTAAGCGAAACAAAATATATAGGCTATAACCTACAACCTCGCAAAATTATATGTTAGCCTACATTCATATTTACGTTTGAAAATATTTCAGTTAATTACCCCGCGAAAATTGGTAAATTACCCCTTTGAAGGTAATTAGTACCGCCAGGTTAAGAACCACTGATCTATTTCATTAAATACGCTTTCAGGTTACAACTCTGCAGCAGCGTTGGTTCTAGTAATCAGTGGATATTTAGCAGGGGAATATGGATGGGAGTACCCGTTTTATTGCACAGGTGACCATATGACATTGATTTAATCTGACAGCTATTCGATATCTTTATCTGGCACTTGAAAAGTTTATTTAAGACAAACACGCTATGCCTACTTGCGACTCTCGTCTGTGGCTATACAATCAGAGATTTCGGCGTTTCGCATGTACAATACTCTCAACCGTGTCTAACAATAAAAGTAGATCCAAAAGCATTATAACTTGATATATTACCAATACAGAATTCTTTATCGACAACTCATCTGCATTCATAGGCCTCCGTTTCTTGCATTGCATGCTGCTGTACCAGTGTTGGGATGACTCGAGTCAACTTTTTTGTGAGACTTGACTAGACACGAGTCACCTTGCAAAATGTACTTGACTTGACTTAGCGTTTCAGACATATGGATTGACTGGTGACTCGGAGCAGAATTTACGAGTCAATTTCAAGTCATCAAGTAATCGTTGTCGATTGTAAATCGTTGTATCTTGTGTATGTTCGGATTGTTTGCGACACCGGATATTGTTACATCACAATTAAATTAACTGTACCGATCATAGCTTATAGCGTACGTTTGTTACTGTTGCTCAGACTGCTCAGTGCTGTAATTGCACAGTGCTCACCTACACCAACCTTATGTATTATTTAAATCGAGCGCATACAGTTTATGCATTTGTATTACTCGGTAACAGAAGCGGGCTAAAATCGTATCTCACGAATGTGTAGATGGGCAGTGTATTCAATATTCACTGTGTTGCATCATCAAATTTTTCCTGC
>ATSW01014192.1:0-21135 GCA_000444245.1 Botryllus schlosseri | reverse complement strand
AACGACACTAAACATACGATACCTACCCAAGTAAAATTACCATTTTCACCTGGAGGTCAGTCGTTACCTGAGTAAAAATACCATTATTCTTTGGAGATTTATCGTTTAATCAGAGTAACAAAACATTTTCACTTGGGGGTCTATCGTTTCCAAGAGTAACAAGCCCCCTTTCCTTTGGAAATCTATTTTTCCCTGGGTAACAAACCTTTTTCACTTGGAAATATATTTTTTCTCTCGATAACAAACCTTTATCACTTGGAAATATATTTTTTTTCCCTGAGCAACAAACCTTTTTCACTTGGGAATATATTTTTTCTCTGGATAACAAACCTTTTTCACTTGGAAATATATTTTTTCTCTGGGTAACAAACCTTTTTCACTTGGAAATATATTTTTTACCTGAGTACCAAACCTTTTTCACTTGGAAATATATTTTTATCCTACAGCAACAAACCATTTTCACATGGAAAACTACTTTTACCTAGAGTAACTAATCATTTTCTTTTGGAAATATATTTTCTCCCTGGGTAACAAACCCGTTTCGTTTGGAAAACTATCATTTACCTGAGTACCAATACCGTTTGCACTTGGAAATCTATCTTTTCTCTGGGTAACAATACCATTTTCGTTTTGAAAACTGACAACCACACCCGACAATTTGATATTTTTGTATCTCAGTACAACGGGCAGTGAAAAAATATACACCAACAACGACTCCGATACATTTGTGCTGTAATCACATATTCACTTGTTCTGGTGCATCCCATCAAGATCATCGGTTACCAACATGCAATGTGCTGTTGTACATCGACATGTATGTTTTCGGAATTGGACAATAGGTTTCGATATGTCCGTGACGTCCGGGTTCGTGTTTTGGATTTTCCAGAGTCAAAGTGTCTGAATAAAACGCTCCCCTCGACTTTGGTAACTGTGTGGTACATGGATAACGGTGGTTGGAAATCGATGAATTTATGTTCCCATCGTGCTAACAACTCCGGGTTGAGTTTTCTCACACATATTTACCATATTGTGTCTTTATTGGTGAATACATGTCGCCTCGATGACATTGATATAGTGTTACTAAAAAATAATTATAGAATATTTGCAAAACAAAATCGGAATTCATATCGTAGCAAGTAAATCAGTTGCTTTAGTGTCGTGTTCGATGAAAACGAATGGTGAGAAGCATGCTTTTGTGTTTGAGCGAAAAAGAATTATTTAGCGTAGTGACAGTTTGTGACCGACGAATGCAAATTGATCATGATATTACAATATACGCTTTCGTCAATATAACGAATTGGCGTAGGAGAAACACTTTCACGTTTTTCGATAACTCGATTCTCGAGACTTGTTACTTGTACGATTTACCGTTGGTGTGCAAACTATAACGACCATTTTGTATGATAGTATGTTTTAGTTGTATTGTTGTGAGGACGATCATATGATGACTCAGCACTTTTCGTTAGCAAAGTAAATTGTTTTGCGCGTTAGATTTGTGGAACGTAAGTCGAATACATACTCTTTTGTGGAAGTAACAAGATTACTGCGATGACGTTGGTAGGTCTCTCAAGCAGTGACCACTGACCATGGTTTTTGTTTCTGAAAGATGTATCGATATCGATATAATATTTTCTAAAAGTCAAACTCGGGCGGATATCATGAATGTGTAGGACTCACGATAAACATTGTACACATACAACTTTGAAGAACTTCTTGGAGGTACAAAACTTCAATATACAATTGAATAGTATATTCATACAACTTTGTTACAAGAACTATATGATATTTCTGTAAGTACTATAGCTGTGTGTTGGATTATTTGAATATTTAGATACGTGATCATTCGTGTAAAAACGATATCAAAACATTTTGTAGAGTCTGACCAATCATTCCGCAGTTTAGTATAGTATGGGAATGTCGAGTGGAGTATTTTGTGTGATGTAAATATCTTTCATATTGTGACCGGAAAAAGTCGCAGGGGTATCAATCGTATCATACAAAGTATCTAGTTGACACAAACAAAATATTGAATGAAGACTCGTCTGTTGTTTTCATAAGTCAAGAGAGTGAAAATTGTTTTTTGTTACACCAAATTATTTTCCGCTACACTAGCATAGTTTGTATTTAGAAAAAACGATACACACCGATGATGTGCTGTTGGTTAATATCCATTATGTAAAGAGTGAGTAAATCCTCTTCCAGGATGGTGCGATTCAAGTCGATAGCATGTTACACATAAACATCATTTGTATTATGTGTGATATTGTGAAGATGATACCTCAACAACACAACAAGTAATATTTTGTATCGAGTGTTTGCGCTTTAGGAATAGCGAAGTGTATGATATTTTGGATATGTGTGCTCGGTTGAAACTAGGGTTGTTCTTGGGTCTTGTGTCGGGTAAATCAGAACTATGTCTAGAATTCAAACACGTCCAAGTAAGTTCTTTAGTGACTATGATTACATCTACGTTGACGAAAGGAAATGGAAAAATTCAAATGCATACTACTAATAAAAAAAGTACAAAACGATTTTCCAGATTTAGGTGCAGGATATCTTTTCGATTTCTTTATCGGAGTGTGTTTTACAAATAATTCTAGTACACCTAACTATAGGATACATTTAGCAAACGTCATGCAAATTGTTTTGGCGATGGCAACGACTTCGAGTGACTTGATTTCGATCCTTTTTGCAAAAGATTGTCGGACAATGGTGTTTTACTCTTTTTTAATGGTTTAGGTACATATACAGGTTTCCAATCAACTATTAATCGGACATACGACTTTCGTTTTACAAATCGTAATATTTCTAAAAAGTTTGTTGATGTCATAAGACACAAATCGAAATTCATATCTACCAAGACCTTTGCATGCTCTGAGTTTTGCGATGGCATTTATTTCGCCAGATAGAAATGAACTTGTATCAATAGTAACGCGGAATGCATTTATGATTTTCGGTATTGGTTGTGTTTCTGATTTCTTTGCCGGTATGCGCTCTACAAATAATTTCTGCATACTGAGTTAGGATGCGTTTGGCAAATATCATACAAATTGATTTTGTGGTGGTAATGACTTTCAGTAGTTTGGTTTTATGATTACAATTACTTTAGAAGATTCAAATGATAATTTATGATCACTACTTTGAGCAACAATACAAACACATTTTGTAGATTTCAGTGTAGCGCATATTGTGATTTTGTTAATGCTATGAGTTTTGCGTATTACTCAAGTCTAGTAGAATAGGCTGCATCCAGTAAAGATTTTCCGAATTGCTCTTGTGCTGATCAAAGTCTTAGAGTGTAACCTCGTAATGTTTTACATTTCACGCGTTCGACAGAGAGTGTGAAAAGAGTTTAACACGGTTTAAATGATGCCCCCGAATTCCAAAGTGATATTTTCGTACTGTGTAATGTGTGTATGTTTCAATTCGCTGTCCCGGATTCTGAAAATAAAGTACTGCGCCGGTTGTTGGTCAGCAAACGAAATTGTTGTTTCATCTTTAGTCTTGGTTACCGGAAACAATTACATTTGTAAAATATTTGCTGATATCCGCAATACGCAAAGTACCAACACGGAATAATTTCTCAATCAAGAACATTCCAGACACGCATAGTTTTACAACTCAATATGTTAATAACCATGGTAGTGAAAAGTTTGTTGCTGTTATAATAACCTTCACCGCAACACCNGGTCTAATTAANGNNAATAATTTANTANTCAAGTCATNATCNACNATTACAAAATCTCATATGTCAAATCAATGTGTNAATCCTTATGTTTACATCATGATAANTTTCAATATAACACCTGCGTTNGATTGTAAGAAATGAATTCTCAACTACATTGAACAGACATCCAAATCTCGTATACTCAAACATATTATGTTNATCTCAAATCGTGTGCACAGAGTAGTNAATACTTTATGTTACAGAACATAACGAGTAGTAATTACTTTATCTTGCAGAATAGCCCGCAGAGTAATTACCTTATCTAACAGAATAGAAACAACTTTTACAGTTGAATAAAAAAGACGAGTCGTCGGAATANGAATACAACCGAAATTTCTATGGATTTTAGATTATAGTGGTTGTATGTACTCGCGTAAACAAACGGATTTACTTGACAAGGTTTTCCTGATTGACTGAGTATGGCCAGATGTTAAAATGTCGAGACGCCGTATNGATAGTATTTTTAAAACTCTCTTTGACAAACGGAAAGCCGAATCGTGAATAGAGTTGTAATGTTTACTTGTTTCAAATCAATAGGCGTATAATCTNGATGTCAAATGACAAATTAGCGCACTCGGGCCCGATTCAACTTGAATTGTGTAGGTGGTTTCATCTCGAGCTGGTAAATTAGCGCATTGATCGAGTATTCTCGTGATTCTTATCACACAACTAAAGTCGACCACTATTCCAAGGGTGAAAACATATAGCGATCGCCGGAAAGTGTCAAATTGTTGGTTTTCGAATAACCACCTGCGACGGTTCTGTTATTCGTTACTTATTACTTAATAGTAAAAACTATCAACATATTACACTGTGGCGACTGGAATGTATATAACAGCATGTCGCGAGAGATGGCTATGTCTTAGGTGTTATCTTGTGAGCGATGGTAGGATTTTAGAATCATTTCACAGCTTTTTGAATAAGCGTTCACTTCACAAAGGATTAGGGCTAGAGCAGAAATAAGTGACAATTTGTTGCTATTCAAGTTACCGACACTGGCGGTTCTGTTATTCGTCACTTATTAAATCTTACCAGTGAAATCAAGTTCTGTGACAAACTGATTGCTAAAATTTCACCGCGTGAGCGATCGGCATGCCTGTAACACCAAGTCACGACAGATGGCTATGTCTGGGACATTATCATGTCAGCGATCGCGGGATCTAGAGGGGAGGTCTAAAGGGTAGGGTCACCACCACGAGTTTCCTGGCGAATCACCACCGCATCCATAAGAGCCCCTGCCACCGGTTGACCGATCTACTATACTACTACTAAGAATGTTTCATGTTTCGCATTGTTTTGAATAACGTCACTGAAGGAATAAATAGTATTTATGTTGCAAATTAAACCTCACTCTCTCATAGCCTAATTTTAACACATCAGTAGTATAGTAGATCGCTCGCATATCGCCATTGTTTCTTATGGGCCCGCAAACTTTTCCGAATTCGTTACCCGAAACATATCACACTCAACCTCGCTGATATATTCACAAATTATTTCGGAGTAGTTGATGAAGTGTCGATGTCAGTATGTAATGTCACGTCGATCAAACCTAAACCAACCCAGCCCCACCTCAGATATCTTTTTGTATATATTAATGTACTACGACATCACCCGGTGGGTGATTATATGAGTCAATTACTTCGTGTGATCCAATTAAATAACGAGACGTGTATGAGACAAGAAGTTGTTTATGAAAAACCGTATTATTTCCCAGTGTCAATTAACCACATCCGTAATATAAAAATCACAATCAGGGACCAATACGGTCAGTTAGTACATGATATAGAGTCCACATTGACACTCCACGCGCGATGAAAATAGTGACGTTAACCACCTCTGTGGCTGGTACCGATTTTGAACACAGACTACCCACCATCAGCGACATCCCAACGAGATATTGCGAATTAGCCCTCATAAAGATCGATTTCACTTTAACTGCGCCGACGATTGGACGATATTTGTTTGTGTATTGCGATATTATTCACCCTCACTTACTTGGAGATACGTTAGCGAATTTATTACGAGTTATACCGCTGACACATGGCGATGTCGCGCATAATTGGACAGCGACAAATCCGTATTATTTCCCTTTTTCAAAAGATGTTTAGATTCTGTATGTCTTTACCTCAGGGATGGGTTTGAGGATTCTACAAATATAATAAGTCATTCATTGCAAGCTACATTTAACATTAGGAAGCGATTATGAAAGTTGTTTTCACGTGTGATCATCATTCTGTCCATCGTCATTATAACCAGATAGGCGATGGTTATGGATATTTTAGCGGTGGAGTTCAAGCCGGTTCCGGTATTGGGAGTTTGTTTAAATCACTTGGTCGTTTAGTCACGCCTATTGCGAAATACGCCGGTGGTCAATTGTTACGGACTGGAGGTGAAATAGCGAGAGATCTATTACGGGGTAACTCGATCAAGTCTAGTGTTATCAAGAGAAGTAAACAAGCTGGCGGTCGAGTGATTGATAATATTTTAACCCCCAAGGCTATAAAAAGAAAAGAAAAAAAAAAGTCAAAGAACACTTCATCCAACGGCGCCGTAAACAACAGGATATATTCGACTAAGAACTATGTTGATGCACGCGGGTTCCAGAGAATGTCATAACACCGGATTAAACATATTTAGTATACCCCGCACGCAAACCAGTATTGAGGAATCGCAATACGTCGTCGTCAAACCCCATAGTTTAGGTAATGTCATGGAAGTACAATTACCAAAGACAGATCGATATATGGATCTACAAAACACATTCTTGAGATTACGTTTGAAGCTCACTAAACGCGATGGAACTGATTTAGCGAATGATACGCAAGTGGGTCTGGTCAATAGCATGATGGATTCTCTTTTCAAACAAATCGATGTAACTATTTCAAATGAGGTTATCACAAATTCAGACAATTGCCATGCCTACAAAGCTTATATCTCTCGGTTGTTGAATGACACACACGGCGCCTCGGAGAGTTTTGTGCAAAGTCAAGGTTTTTATAAAGATGTCGCTGGATCTATGGATGTTCTTGGTGCAGCGAATACTGGATATGTTAAACGAAAAGACCTTACAAAAAATAGTACCCCACTAGAGTTGATCGGAAAAAGTCGAATGGGTCTTTTTGAACAGTCTAGATGTATGTTGGATAACGTCGACATGAAATTAAAATTTACACGTAACGAAGATAATTTCTGTCTGTTTGGTGACGCGGAGGATGTACAAATTGTTTTACTCGAAATGGAGGTGTATGTCAAACAGATGAAGATCGCTGAAAGTGTAAGCTTAGCACACAAGTCTGTATTACAGAAGAATACTGCCAAGTATCCCTCGATACGCTTGCAAATGTCAACTCACATACATTCGCGGCGGGCACCAATGTGATTTTTACGACTACACAACTGCTCCCTTCAACACGCAAATACGTGCTCCCTGTACTTCAACAAAGTAATGTAGTGTACGAATATAAGTGCCACTGTGATTGTGGCTATACGTGGGAAGAACGTCAAAACGTCTGCAGGAACGCATAAACCAACATATCCCCAGATTCATCAGAACACGTGCATCACGCTCAGTGAAAAGCTCACCCTTAACTCATCCGCTTAAGATTGATGCTGATCGATCAAAGGCCATTAATTCTGCCATCGGCAAACATCTGTTAGATAATCCGATTTGTGCGAATAACTATCGAGACGACCGATTTCGAACCGTTGGGCGGGGCCGTTCACAATTCCATTTGTGTGCCTTGGAGTCGACTTTTCTCAAAATACACCAACCAAAACTCTGCCAACAAAAGGAGTTCGTGTACCACCTAAAAATAGTACATTGAACGCTCTCTCTCTTTCATGCTGGTGACGTCATATTTTGTGATACGATTGTTGATATACAATGTTCTTTCCAATTCTCTACTAGAAGCTGACGATTACCCCTGACGAGTGTCAGCCGAAAATATTCGGGTTCATTTCAACATGAATATATTATTCAATCTTTCCAAATAGTTCATTTAGTTCAAACCTTCTTTGTTGTCATTTTCACATTACGCATTATACGGTCTGTGTTTCAAATTGTTACGTGATACTTTTTCACATCCCAAATCCGTAAAACAAGACATTCAAAGAAGATTTGGACTGAGCACTAAATATTAGTATACCCGAGCCAGCCCGTCCTTTCAGTTTGTGCCGAGAAGGTCGCCGAGATTACGGATTTAAATTAAAATCGGCCTTGTGACAAAAACACGATGACAGTCAATCGGTCAAGGGAGGCGAATTTCAGAAAAACTGTAAGCTTCGCTCAACATCAAGGTTATTTCCTCAAGCTGCACAATGTACACTGCTCGGAAGGCAGCGAGCAAGGCAATAAGCTTTTTACTGTCCCAAAAACATTTCAGTGCAGTTATTCTTAAACGGGGGCGTGAAAGTGTCTGACGTGTGGCGCAAGGCCGAAGCGAAATGACATTTTGTTTCGCGCACAGCACGATTTACCTCCAGCTCATAGTTATTGCTCAGTGTATTGTCCGATTATCATATTTCAGAAAATTCGATTATCAACAGTAATAACCGTCCATGCAACCAAACTATTCCACAGGGTTGCTTGCATTCTGGTTGCTCTTTTTAATATTTTGCGATATCACGATAAGGGGAGGGCGAAATTTTTCTTAATTATAAAAGGGTTGTACCTAACAATGTTTGGAAACCCACTGTTTTAGTATCTTAATAGAATAACGTTACCGGAGGTTAAAAGAGAGTTAAAAGGTATCATGTTTAATATTGTTTCGTATGATATCGGCAAATAGAAATTTTTTAAATTAACCGTCACTTTCTCATTATCTAACACAGGGGTCACCAACACGCGGCCCGCGGGCCGCATGCGGCCCGCGAGGTCATATTGTGCGGCCCGCGACTTGATTTCAGATTTCGGGAGAAATCCAAGTAAACCATTTTGAAATGATGACTATGCCGTTCAACATATTGTTGTTTTTGTTGTTTCCAAATAAGCTATTCTCCGTTGCCCAACATCACTATCCGTCACTATAGCTAAAATGGCTGTGGCGATGGCAACAGCATTCCATCGAGGGAGACTCAGCTGATATGAATGACACTGACAAGACCGAGACGCTTAGAAAACGGCTTAGGGCAGTGATTCTTAAGCTAGGGGCGCCCCCTCCCCCTTGTGGGAGCCTGAAAGCCTCTGACGGAGCCACGGAGCTACGCCCAGCTGAAATTATTTTCGCGCTTCGCGCGATTTACCTCATTTTCGTAGTTGTTGCTCTGTGTATAGTCCGGAATTCGTTTTATAGAACTCTCATCAACCGTCATACCCTTCCGTGCCGTTATACCCTTCCGTGCCGTCAAACTATTCGTTGGGATTGCTAGCATTCTGGTTGCATTTTGTGATATGACGATAAGGGGGGCGCGAATTGTTTCAGTATCACAAAGGGTGGCTGTCTAAAAAAGTTCGAGAACCACTGGCTTAGGGCTTCCCCACAATTTCAATCTTTACGTGGAGATGATCTTTCAGCAAGTAATGTATCTTGCTGACCCCGATATCGATTCCTTAGTTGCTGAAAAGCGTTTCCAGGTATCCTGCACAGCTCAGAGTTCAAAAGAATATAAAATTGATGATAATCATTTTTTGTTATATTTGTATTCCTTCAATAAATTATCACTTCTTTAGGGTTACTATACTGTTGCTAGGTAGCACATAGTTGTACTGACGTAGAGTTTTAGAACGTGGTTGCCTAGTTATATCGATATCGAGCTCATGCGGCCCGCGGCCGATACGAAATTTGAAAAGTGGCCCGCGACCCGTTTTGAGTTGGCGACCCCTGACTAACATCAATACGTTCACTGAGCAGTGAGCAGCATTTAGAAATAAAATTAAAATACGCTAGAGAATATAGCTAAAAGTTTCACTCGACCCGCCAACGAATTTCCACTTCTAATTTGACCCGCGGAGAAATATATTTGCCCACTACTGCCCTATAGTATACTGTAAAAAACAATTGCCGTTCTGCCGATCTGTAGACTATGCCCAAATCTGATGCTAACCCTGAAACATATTTTAGTAGTATTTAAAACGACTATCATTGCAAAAACCTTGAATTCAAATAAAAATACCATCTTGCAGAAATTGACAACATGCATGACCAATGCATGACCATAAAAATTAGTTTATTTGTGTACAATAATGTCCAAAAGCTAGCATAATTGAATATGTCATGAAGAAAAAATTGACCTGAATGAAAAAACTGGTTGCATTTGTGAGTTCAACGCAAAATACTAGATCAATAAACAGTTAAACATCTTGGACCCTTGAAAATTAATTTTCAAACGCAGCACAGTGCAAGCAAGTTTGTCGCAAATCTTTTTGTCATTTCGGAGAGAATCCTCATAATTATATAAAATGAGGCATGCATGCTAGTGTAACGCCCTGGTGATCACATTGTGTTGTCATTCAGCAGTTTCTAGAATGTTCGGTAGGAGTAGCACGTGGGAGTCTTGGGGAAAGTGGGAGAGTTCTCGGCCTGGCTGGGAGTGTGGCTGGAGGTGCTGGTTGTGAGCGAGTATGTCGGGGTTTGAAGTTGAAGTAGTAGTTCAAGTGAATTAGTACAGTAGGAAGTGTCTAGGGCGGACAGGGCTACTGGGGTTTGTGTAGTGAATTATGCGTGTAACGCATAGTTGATTGGGTATTGTGCCAATGTGTATGTTTTGCGGTGTTATGTCGTTGTATCAATATATGGGTATTGAACGATGAGGATTTGTGTTACCGGTGCGTGCGATCGCGGAAAGGCGAGGTCCCGAGCCCACGAACATGACGAAGTTCCTGTTAGGTTTTGACACGCCGTATCAGGGACGCTACACTAGCATTTGCGACTTGAAATCGCTCTAACTGCTTAATTGCTGATAAATACACACCTAATGAATGAACTCATAAACAAACAATCACCGCGTTGTCTGGACCTCAACTTGCAATGCAATATGACTTCTCGGGATTTATTGTTCGCAACTTAAAATGTGTATGGTTGAACCATATTGAAGAAGTGACTCAAGCAATTTCTCTGCAGAAGATCAGCTCATTAGTTCACGAAAACACTGTTTCTACAAAAATACACCAGTTATGGCTCTCTTATTCTAAATCCTTGCCCATGGATGTAGAAGCAATCAGGATTTTATTATTTGCATTGTGCATCTCCACGACTATGTGAACATAGGTATATTTTGCTTTGACTGAAATTTAAAACTGTACACAAAAGAGACTGCTGGGAATGACGAAATACGGGTACGTTTGTTAACAGTGCAACCTACTCCCAGCGGTATATATATTCGTCGTAAATTAGCCTGGTCATCGCATAATCACGTGAATATTTTTCATCAAGCTATTCTCTTGTCAGTGTGCCGCAAGTGCTTTAGAATGCTTCTAATGTGCCACACAAGCCTAAACAGTTTGAGAAACACTCGATGATATTATATAGATTATATATGCATGGTGCAAGTGAACTCAAGGCATCGTACTGTAAAATAAAAATCACCATCTCACATTATACTGGTCGACAAAATATCACTTTTATCATTTTTAAACGAGAACGCGATGTGCCAGCAACAAATAATGGCATAGTTGGAATCAGGGACAAACTTCGGCGCTTCTTCGATATACCCCTGAGATAAAAATTTATAAATGAAAAAAATAAATTCTTTTTCATGTTGGGTACGAAATATTGGGCTTGGAAGTGGGTTAGAGGCATGGTTGGGTTAGAGTGTCCCAATATTAGTGTTTTAGGTGACGAATATTAGGGTTGTGGGTGAAAGATGTTAGGGTTAGGGGGTCGCAGATATTAGAGTTGTGTGAATGACGTATAATAAGGGTTGGGCGTGAGGGATTTTATAGGGTTGGATGTGTACCAGAAGTAGAGGAAAACTACTAGAGTACTTCGAAAAAGTGGAAGTACTTCGTTACCGACCACCTCTGGAAATTTGTAAAAATTGAAACGGGACAGTTCTCAATATTAGGAAAGGCAATTTAGCTTGCAAAATCTTAGTCCATATTAAGAAAGTAAAATCACGGCTCCATTTGCTTTTTCTGTCCGGTTACGAAACCTTCAAACTGGTGTTCGAAAGAAACAAAAGGGGCAAGTCACTTGCATTGACAAATTATGACCAGAATAATGTCCAGAAAAGTTGCCAGTAGAAGATTCTCACGCATAAACAACTGCTCTTCATCCCCAACTCACTATGTTATTTGCACATATGAAATTGTATCACACGGTATAAATTGACTTTACGTAACTTTAGTTCATTCACTAACCTTGCTATGCCTTCATCGCTACGTACATAAAAAGCATCACAAGATATCGAACCTAACAGAAACTCTAACATATGGCAAGTATATGTCACGCGACTAAGCAATTGCAATTGCTTGCGTAGTGATAGTGGGTAGTGGTTTCGCGAACTAGGCAATTTCATTGTACTGCTTTGCATTAACTGCAAACATACGAGACGTCATCGCAGCGCAACATAGTTTCAAAATCAAATCTTGCAGAACTGCACCAGTGACGATACTTCCTAATTCACATATAGTCGGTACAACGGGATGAGATGAGCCGCTCAAAATACGCGGCATTCCATATAGGATAGTATACGGACAACGTTCGGGGATCGGTAAGTGGTCTGATCGACTAGCAACGAACATGTATAATGTATATATCGTACACATAGACTGCTTTCGATCTGTGATATGATTATTCGGGATGAAGTTCCGAATGAATGATATGTTGACTGCATGGCGTGAAAGATTCTCAAAAAGAGTAAACCAAAACACTGCACCAGCTACTGCATCAAGACTTTTGTAGCATGATTGCTGATGGTATAGTATTATTGATGGAGAGAGAGATATGATAGTACTTTTCGCCTGCACTATCGAGATGCTTTGACGACGGAGTTGCGATACGGCCATAATGTCATCAAGTCTGCGCCCCCGTTTTTTCTCCTCCATGCTATCCGTGATTGCTGAGCGCCTAGCAGGATAGTTGCGAATACCAATTTTCGAGTCTTTGGTATGACCTGGCGACGAACCCACGACGTACCGATCGAGGAGCCGGACGCATAAACATTACACTATCTCGCTCGGAGTTTTTGGCATCTGTGTGTCATTTTANACTGGGGTCGATATTCATGTTCGATCATCCGTGAGCTGCCAACTAATCGCCGTTNCAGGCATTTAAAAATCATGACCTAAGCGCATCAGATGGCGAGTGGCGACGCAGTCAAGTCTAGTAGTGCATTCGCAATAAGATGCATGGTTCAACACATTGTATTTTAAGATGATTGAAGTACAGATCGAGTGGATTGAAGCAACGAATATAGAGTTAATCTGTTATCAAAGAGATGCTGTATCGCTTACATATAAAACTGCTGAAGTATGTAGGAAACTATAAAGCCTCATACTATGGTTATCATCAACCACAATAGAGGATGCCTCGCAAAATTGGAACAAATTGATATGATGCAACGCAAAGCCAACCTACAAATCTATGAACAATTGAATCGCATATATAGAATACCCGTCAATTCCAATCATGTAAGACATTTATTAAANNGAAAACTGAGCACCTGAGAATAGTACATTGAAAAAAGTACATCGCTATACATCTTTGTTTGTTAATGCATGTGTCGCTGAACGATCATGTATTCTTATAAGATTTCCTGTATTTCTTAAAAATAATTCTTTCGCGCCTCAGCGCTGACGTCTGTGTAAACACTCTTCCCTCACGAGTCGGTNTAGGGGAGACCGGGGACAAATGTAACTTGGGGCAAATGTAACAATCGATCTCACTGCTAGTAGGGTAGAGAAATTGCTTTGATATTTCAAGTGCGCATGCGGTAGTTATCTCTCCTATTATAACTGAAGTTACGTTGAGCTACGACGTGAAACCCCGGAACAATTTAAAAAAAAAACGAAATTTTGGACCCTTGAGTAAATATTTCCTGGTGGAATAATTTGTTTAGGCGAATAGTGCCTCAAGTGGTTACAACGTAATATATGTAGCTTGAACAATACTACAATAGTCTACCGTGGTGATGGAAAAACTAGCACTTGCGTCGCCGGGAAGGTACCATACTGAGACACTAATCATGGNCGAGCGTGTCAGGNGCAATTGTAACACTCTGTTACTTTTGCCCCGTTACAATATGTTATCAATGTTGATTGGTATATGTTGGTATAGCCATTTATCTACTGCANAATAATCTTGCAACAGCCAGAAGTTCATCAGAACAGATNATACCTTGCGATACCAATTCTAACATGATAATCTGTCGGAACCGCCATCCAAAAGTCGATNANNATGANTCTTACGGTTTGGTTATTTCCGTGATTCAACCACCCTTTCTCATGTTGATCGACTTTTGGTGCCTCGACCTTCGATGGTCACTTGAACGTGCCCATGACTGGATCCTCATCCCCTTACTTTGATCATGGCTCACTTACATTTTGTCATTTGGTGTGAACAATTTATTTTAATTTTGTACAGAATAGAAGAATGTCATTACAGCTTTGACGCCACACAATGCTGTGTTCTCGTTTTGCTACACTATTATCGGCCCATTCAACCAAGATATGATAGTCAGGTCGGTTTCTCACCTTCGCAGGTGACCGAATGACCAACCCATTATGCACGCTGAACACCAGAACCTTGGTAGAAGAGGTCGAATATGTGTAGGGAGATGATGGAATGAATGTGTTTCTTGTACACTTTAAGCTTGAACAAGAAACGAAGGGTGACACTGTATTCAGATGCCCTAAATGCGATGGGGCGTAGCCTGGAAGCGTTCAAACGTCTCTTTCTGTATTTTATTGCAATACTACAATTTGTGCCTCCGTTTTAGTTGTTCATTTCGTTTGTTTTTAGTTATAAATAACACTGTTATAATTGCCCCGCACGAGTGGTACAATTGCCCCTGGGTACGGGGCGATTGTAACATTTGAGCGGCGATTTTCGCGACCCAAAATTTCCATGATGGATTGTTGATTGAGTTCTATTTTAGTTTTCATATCAACTATCGAGTTGCTTGCTTCTTTATATAAAACTTTGTAAATGAAATTCCCATGAGAAAAACACGTAGTTGGAAAATACAAAAAGTGTTACAATTGTCCCGGTCTACCCTATATGCCGCAAAATATCACGGATAAAAACAAACTACGTCATTTGCTTTTTCCTTCCAAGTTCATGGTATTAGGTGCTGCACTCTTAGCGAAAAGAGTGTGTATTACCACCCATTTACCACCCCTGATATACCGGTGTGAATATACACCCATGACACACGAAACCAGAACCTACCTCAGACTTAAACCGCAGTATAAATCGAGCACAAAATTTTAATGCAAAGCATACATGAACGTAGGCTTTTATGACAGCGATATAATTCTGAGTTGGGTTCTGTTTTCGTGTAATACCCTTTTCGGTCCNTTAGGTGTTATCTAATAAGTAAAACGCCTAAATATTGTTGCGACAACATATATGCCTTGATCATAGACAATGTGCTTCTCGCTATTGCACAAGCTGGATTGATGCCATAGCTAGGTATGTCTAACGTTTGTTTTCGACGGAAAGCTACTAATTGCTACACAGTTNCCGCTTCTTTAACAGCGTCGGGACATGATGCTTTATCGTCCATTTGTACCTTCGAAATTTTATGAATATGAAGAATATAGTGCGATTTCAGCGAACATACTACACAGTGAAATGATTTTCAAATGGCACCTCTTGTCCTTGCNTTTTACTTGAATACTTTATTATCATGCATATATAGATGATACACGCGATCGCAAGGTTTCTATTCTAGCAAGTCGTAACATGTTTATTCACGATGGAATGGAATTGCCCATGCTCAAGTACGATGATTGTCCGGTTGAATTTAGTTAGGAGCCGATNAAACAGTGCCCNTAACGACGATATATGCATACATCGTGCGTATGCATATCATGAGTCGCTGCTTATAGGCCGCAAAAACATCAAGGATAAAATTATAATACGTCCTATTCCTGACGTGTCACAATTATAGGTCGAAAATTTTAGAATTTAATAAATATTAATCGCATATCAGAATATTTGAGCNGTTTAGCCTAATCCAGATTTCTGGCATACTCCTGATAAGTAGGCCATTGATCATGNCATTGCTCAAGTCAAATTAAATCAGCGTTAGATTTACTTTCGAATGTTGGTTAATATCAAGAACAACTTAAATAGAATAATAACACTGGCTAACAAAAANACTGTTTTTCGAGTGCCAAAGATATTTTAATGATTTCTAGGTATATGTTGGGGCTGCTGAGTCCGAAAATGTCATCCGTTTCTCTGAATTGGCTCTACTTTTTGAGATATCGATATCTTTTATTTATTTATTTATTATTTATTTTATTTAATCGTCGTAAGTAGAATACCTGGAATTACGCAGATTTAGAATCTTCTCGGCGATNTGTGCCTCACTCTGAGGACGTACCTGACTCAAAGACAAAAACTGCCCTCGAACTGGAGCTTGAAAAACATTTTACCGTACAAGAGAGAAAGAATTGCTTCCGTATTTTAGATGAACTTTTTTACTGCAAAGACATCGAAGGGCTTTTACTGAAAATGGAGGTATATGATTGATTAACGTGCTTTGACAGCTTACTAACTGAACTTTGACCGTTACTGAACGTTGTTTGGGCTTTGACTGCGCCTGTTTTTAATTTACCAAAATATGTTGTTTACCGCTAATATCGCCTAATTTTATAATTTTAGCTTGATTTTCACATGAAACAGGACTCTCGTATAGAAGGCTCTCTGCGTTAACGATTGTGTTTTCAACGATATCGCTTCAGAAATAGAACAATACTGTATGCACACTAGGGCTGTTCAAAAATAATTTTTTTCCCGGATTCCAGACATTCACTGATTAAATTGTCAGGTTACCCTAAAAAACGCTGCATACCAAATTTGATTCAATTCTAACAAGTATACGACTCCGCAGATCCAATAAACATTTTTAATTTATTAGGCAAAATTAAAAAAAAAATTTCAAATTTTTCTGTCGACCCCACGAAATTGTTGAGCTGTCTTCAAAGACGATGCAAAACAAATTTGAGTCAATTCCAACTAGTAGAATTCGAGTAGTTATTCGAGTTTTTCGTTGATAATTCTCGGATTATCCTTGATCGTTGGTTTGAATCCCGGGAAAATGTCATTTTTGAACAGCCCTGCACACACTTGAAAAGACAGATGTGAACTCATCGAAGTTGTAGTATAAAAAGTGAAATTTACCTATGCCAAAATTTGCATATTTTTGAGCACTTTTCCAAACAAAAATATGGAATATCTTTAAAATTAGGGTCAATTAGGAAAAACTAATGTTATTTACGGATTCAGCGACATAAGAATGCCCTAAAACCGTAGTGTACAAAGATTCGTAGTATACAAAGTGCATATTACCTATGTCACAATTTGCGTATTTTCAGAATTTTTCGAATAAAAAATATTGAATATTTAAAAAAATCGAGCCAATTCAGAAAAACTAATGTCTTTTTTGGATTCAGCGACCTAAAAATACCCTAAAACCGTTGAAACTTTCTTGGCACCAAAATGTGTAATTATTGTGCCATTGTAATAGAAATGTCAATTGCCGAACAATCGTTAGGTGTTACAGCTGTCGAGCGAACCACGACTTTACTCGTCACCTTTAATTGAGGATGATAACAGTGATAAAGAGATCCAGGATATAATTAACTGTACATCAAGGGTCAAAAGAATGCCAATGGTTGCTATACCGACTCACGACATAACATACCCACGATCTGTGCATATACAATATACATGGATGATGTGCATGTGCCGCTAGACAAGAAGGTGCAGGTGCACCTCCCCTCCATGCTATCCCAGTACTGCATGAACGCCAAGCGGGGAAGTCATGGATACAAGTGTTACTAATCAGGTCTTTGGTCTGACCAGGCCGGGGATCGAACTAACAGCCTTCCTATCAAGAAGCGGGACGCTCCATCACTACGCTATCTTGTCTGCCGTAAGTCATTCGCCGATTTTAACTTCGACCTGACTAAACTTAGGTAGTTTTTGTTTTATCTCGAAAATAATTTTTGGAATTTTTTAGTAAATTCAAAATTTTCAAACTATATGAATTCCGCGAATACCGGTTGGAATGATTTCAAATTTGGTGTGCATTGTTTTTTTAGGCAACTTACCGATTAATCGAATAGCCAGCAAGATTTGAGAAAAATTTTTGAACAGCCATTCTTCGAATAACACTATCACCTCTCTCATCTCAGCTTCCCGAGTATCTCAGTTGGTTAGGATGCTGTTTACCGGGCATGGCGATATATTGGGCGCGGGTTCAAGTCTTTTATGAATATTTTTGTCGATGCATTGAAATTCGGACGAGACGCCGGTCGCGGGAGGAGGGTTAAATCGTCAGGTTGCCTAAAACAAGCGATGCACACCAAATTTGAATCCATTCTGACAGGTAATAGTGAATGTATTGCAGTTTTAAAATTTTTCTTAGGCAACCTAACAATTTAATCGCCTAGCAAGCAGATATCTGTGGTCAAAAGTTTATTGCAATAACATACAAGAAATTTTATACAAATATCTTATTTGGGCTGAATATAGGCCTACTGCTGCCAATCAAGCTATACGAAACAAGTAAAACCATAATTTTCCATGCATAATACGCACATTTTAACCCATTTTTGTCCTAAAATCGGGGGGTGCGTATGATACATGGGTATAACATTTTTGAAAAAATTTCCCTCAGAATAAAATTTGAAATCACACCTTTATTCTTGTTTGCTGTCAATTGCACATCACATTCAGCCATCCTGAGCAGTAATTTGTATTATCAGTGTTGCGTGCGGCCAATTAGCGAGATTTGTTAGCTGAGTTTGTTCACAGCGAAATTGGGTCATTGATTGCTGTAAGACCGCGCTATTCTCGCTGGCTTGATTCAGCATATCGCTACAAGAATAGGCCTGAATAATCGCATCTACAACAGACCAGGTGCGCAAGATATAATCGTTGACCTGAGCAATCACATCTGCAATAGGCCTGGTGCGCAAGATATCATCGCTGGCCTGAACTATCGCGCCATGGCCTCGCATACTTCAGCTCCTATCCCTCCATCGTTTAGAGCAGACCTGGGCAAAGTGCGGCCCGCGGGCCAACCCGCGAAGCTATTCTGTGCGGCCCGCGAAAGGTTGCTTGGAATTCAAAGTAAAACATGCTTTTTGGATGACTAAAACCATAGGCTGTATCAAACGAACAGGAAATTCGTTTACTTTGTAGCCTGTTCATTAATATGCCGCGATTACGCTGCGTACGGACCTCACATGCGTACTCCAGATTAAAAATAATGGCTATGTAGCAAAGTATGAGCTGCAATTGAAGCCACAAGAAATTAGTCTTTCCATATAGTTTAGTTCCAACCTTCTTGTTGCCATTGTCGAATTACGCATCATACGGTATGTGTTTCAATTTATTACGTGATATGTTTCCAAATCCTAACTCGTAAAACAAGCCAATCAGTGCTCGCGATTACTATACGACTCATCATATCTATCAACCCTAAAGGATTAACGGGCAAGCCAAAAAAAGAAAGCCGACAACTGAAATTCAAAGAATGGTTTTGGTTTAGAATATAGAGTACTAAATATTCGTATACTGGAGTCAGGGGTAACCCGTCCTTTCAGTTTTTGCCGGGCATGTCGCCGAGACTAGAGATTTCAATTAAAGTCGGTCTTATGACAAAAACACGAGACACTCGGCCAAGGGAGGGCGAAATTCAGAAAAACCGCAAGCACCGCTCAACATAAACGCTATTTAGGCTGCACACTGCTCGGAAGGCAGCGACCAGGAAAATAAGCTTTGTATTGCATATACATTTCATTGCAGTGGTTCTCGAACGGGATGACGTGAAAGCATCAGAAGTGTGGCGCGCAGCAAAAGTTTATTGAAAAATTTTTTCGCGCCATGCGCGTCATATCCTCAGCTTATAGTTGTTGCTCTGTGTATTGTCCGCCTTTGATATTCCAGAATTCTCTCATCAACAGCCATAATCTTCAATGACATCAAACTATCCGTTGGGATTGCTAGCATTCTGATTTCACTTTTTAATACTTTGTGATATCATGATAAGGGGTGCGAAATTGTTCACAATCATAAAGTGTGGCGTGCCTAAAAAGTTTGATAACCACTGTTTTAGAGTCTTAATAGAAGAACGTGGATAGGGGTTTAAAGAGAGTTAGTATCATGTTTAACATTGTTTCGAATCATGACGGCAAATATATATTTTTTAATTAACAGTCACTTTCTCATTACCTAATATCAACACATTCACTAAGCGGCATTTATTAACAATGTAATTTAGGAATAAAATTAAAACACCCTGGAGAACATAGCTAAATTTTTTCACTCGGCCCGCCAACGTATTTCTTACTTCTCATTTGGCCCGCGGAGGAAAATAATCGCCCACCCCTGGTTTAGAGACAATGCCGATAAGTGTTTAATGATTACATTGATCAGCGATGGTTATGTCATGATGGTTAAACAGAATGACAGCGAATCGCCCGTATCATACATGGGTACAGGCTATTATTCAGTTTGACATGTCATTTCAAGGGTGCGTATTATACATGGAAAATTACAGTGCATATATTTAAAAAAGTTCAAAATTTCAGTCTTATTTTGAGCAGTCAGTCATATATTGATATTTGGAGCTAATAAACGTCATGTTTTTCAATTCCAATTGATTCAGTTCTTCGTCTTCTGGTTGCAGTTGTTTATGTAGTAGTAGGTCTTCTGATTGTTGTAGTTGTGGTCGTTGGCTTAGCTGTAGTCGCAGTTCTTCTCCATTGTAACCATCTCATAGCCGTTGGTTGTTTTGTAGTGTGCGTCTGTCTGCGTGTAATTTGTTTAGGTCTTGTGATTTTCTTGGTCACGGCTATAGTATATCGTGTGGTAGTTGTCCGAGGGGTGGTTTTTGGCTTTGTTCCCCGTTAGTTAAGACGTGTGAATTGCTTTGTTGTGATGGGTGGCGATACTGTCGTTGACACATCTGTTAACACAAGGTCGTTGTGAGCCTACCATATTAAAGACAACATACGTCTACATTAGGGTTGCCATACGTCTGGAATTTCCCGGGCATGTCCGGAATTTCACCATTGAAACTGCGTCCGGGAGGAATTTCTAAAATATGCCTAAATGTCAGGAATTTCGAAGGCTTGAAGTAAGATCATAATATTTCGTAAACCAACCTAAAGTTTATTTAGGTCCTAAACAATATTCCTTTTGG
The DNA here is from genome assembly GCA_000444245.1 of Botryllus schlosseri. Lineage (NCBI taxonomy): Eukaryota > Metazoa > Chordata > Ascidiacea > Stolidobranchia > Styelidae > Botryllus > Botryllus schlosseri. The sequence goes on along the minus strand of ATSW01014192.1, from coordinate 86 downwards.
GCCGATTTATGCTACATGAAATTTTTCTTCGCGTGGCGCGCGATTTAGGAACACATATATTGGTTTTAATACGGGGACTACCACCC
>ATSW01014190.1:0-14817 GCA_000444245.1 Botryllus schlosseri | reverse complement strand
GCCACCTCTGGCGCACAGGCGCTCCCAAGTCAATAAATTTCGAGAACCTTACTGGAATGGATTTCATTCTCCTATGCAGCACAATGATTTCATTTTATCATAAATATCAGACATAGCTCGACTTTCAAAAGGACGGGGTTTCGAGTTTAAAATGGGAGATATTTCGACCCAAAAATCAACCCGCTGCTGATGGCTACGTCCCTGTTAGTAGTGATGGCTCTCGGCTAGCAATGGCTGCGCAATATGGCTGTTCAAAAATAACTTTTTTTTCTCGAATTGCATTGATTAAATTGTCAGGTTACTCTGAAAAACGCTACACACCAAGTTTCGTTCAATTCTTACAAGTATAAGACTCCGCAGATCCAATTAAAATATTTTAATTTATTAGGGAGAATTTTTTTTTCTTTTTCTGTCAACCCAATGAAATTGTTGCGCTGTCTTCAAAGACGATGCAAAACAAATTGGACTCAATTCCAACTAGCAGAAGCGGTGTTATTTGAGTTTTTCGTTGATAATTCTTGGATTATCCACCAATCAGCGATAATCCGAAAATTATTAACGAAAAACTCGGATAACTCTACAAAGTATTCCGCGTCCGACTATTGCAACATTGATTTTGAGCAGAGTGTAAAGCGGGTATCCATACTTTCTACCGATATTACCCCATAGACTAGTTAGACAGTAGCCAACACCCCAATCGCACGGATTTTTTTATGATAGGCCTACAATAAATATATCACATCAAGATGGATCCCGTACGCCTGAGAGATTTTTTTACATTAGACAACGATGTATTCATTATATCAATTTCACTGATAAATATATCGAATAAATATCATGCACTGACTTTCCACATGCAGTGTATTTCGTTCTTGACACAACAGAGAGTCTCTAATTAATTATTCACGAACGGAAATCTGAATATTTCGAGCAAATTTTTGTAACAAATCAAGTAAGATTTTCGAGATTAGCATTCTGCATGCTCGTTTAGTCCCGATTTTTTAGGCTGCTAGCGCCATGCATAGAGTGGTCCGAAATTGAAATGAAAAGAATTTCCACCAAAGTTGTTATTATGACTTGAAAAACTGTAATATATGGAAAATGTCCAGAGTGCAGAACCTACTAAGGTTCGTTTGTGAATGTGAACCTTTAAATTTTAGAGTTTCACACACAGAACGCAAACGTCATCCTCACGTTCACACCATCCCTAGTTCGTGGCTTTTTACTATATGTATCTCATGCTGCAGTACGGCCAATCAAGGTTTCAAGGTTTCCACAGTGGAAAATAGTATCGAAATTGTAATTCTCATTGATAAATTAACTTTTAGTGGCGAGGAGCGCATAATCTCAGTACTCAAAAAGCTACTTCTACTACTCTACTCGAACCATTAAAATCAATACTCTATTCAGTTTAGGATACTCGAATCCTTGTGCCCAGCCTTATGCTTAGTGAAAGTTATTCATGTACTTACTACTCCATTTGGATCGGAGATAGAAGCGGATTTGCAGCCTAGATTGAAGAAAATTCAATAAAACCTTCAACAAATCATAAATTTTAATATTGTCACACCCGATTCCACAGCGACTTGGGAGTTCATATTTGGTCAATATATTGTAGGTTATTCTAATACCGTGTGTATGCGTGTGTCGAGAGCAAGGCATATTCATTTACAGTCATTCTGTGACTTTGTCAGGAAATTCAGGAAATTCAGGAAATCTTCACGTTGCCCAGTCAAACAGTTCCAATAAAAAAAAAATGTTTTCGCTTTTTTCTGCATGCTGTGTGCGTAATGCTGATAACACTCCAGTTCTTTCTCAAAGATATATATAAGATACTGGGTTCGACTATTGCAGTCGAAAACCAAACAGTATCCCTATTTTCCCAAATAGCTAATTTTCGTCTATATATATATAAGCTCGCTTTTTCTCGGATATTATAATAAATGCAATATGCGGTGCTGAATAGATTCAATAATTCTGAGCACCAATAAGACGAAGTCACACAGAGTGTTTGCCAGGTCGTTGTTTGCAGTATTTGGTGCATGGACACGACAACTCAAGGTTTATTTGTTTTTATCAGCCAGTTCGCCACGGAGAAGGCTACAAGTTGCGGCCAACAATAAGTCCATTTTATATTGTGAAGACTTGTGGGGATGAGCGCATGAGATGATGATGTTGTACTATTTCTCCCCGTAGCGAAACTTAAATCTTGCTCGGCATTTGAATAGAAACGGCCACGTGTTTTATTTACAAAATCGCAATTCAGTCGCGGCGCTCGAAACATCATCAGGCGGGCTACATGAGGTCCAAGAGTTGGTGACAGATCAGAAAACGATAACTAAAAACTTGCATCAACACTTCTGTGAAGTTAATCTTTCCATTTCAAAACCAAAATCATACGAATCCGAACCTTCTGTCATCGTTGCGCAAACATTCAAAAGTTATTACATTATTGGTGGTGCAAATTATCCATGCCTCCGTATATGAGTAAAATAAAATATAATGACGAACCAAGTTATTGTGGTATCATTATGAATTTATTTTCCATACCATAGTCGGCCGTTTACCAACATAGCCTGCTATGCTGTGGCTTCACCACAAATTGGCATACTCGTTTAATATAGTAGCCATTACCGATATCTAGATGTTCAATCAGGGCTTTGGAGCAGCCGTAAATTTAAACTGCTCTAGCTCCGGCTCCGGAGCTTTCCTCTATCATACATTAGCTCCGGCTCCAGCTCCGGAGCCGCATTATTACCACTGCTCCGGCTCCGGCTCGGAAATTATCGAATGGGCCTGTCTATATCAGGGGTGGCCAACCCGCGGGCCAAATGTGGCCCGCAAGAGGGTTTTGCGTGGCCCGCGAGGTACTTTCCTATTATATTATCGAAAATGAATTGCTCAGATTGTGAACTTGTAATGCCAACCAAAAATTACAAAGTCTGGCTGCGACACTTGGGATGTTGATGACTAAAATATCAGCTCCGACGCATTGGCAGATCCAGGGTCCAGTCACATTTTCAGTAAATCGTCGTACATTACAATAAACCAAAATTGGTGAAATTTTTCTTCACGCCTCGCGTGTTTAATTGTCACACGATTCCTTGCTTCGTAGCCTACCGCCTACTGAAAATGAAAAAAAAAACGCCTAATTTACCCGATTGAGTCTAACTGTATTCGCAATTACGGGAGAAAGTCTTTTCGCGTTTTCGCTCGCATAAAAATCGTCGACGGTGAAATGTAGGCACAAAATTATTGTCCCATATTATCGGAGACCTTCGATATCGATGTGGCCATACGCCGAAGAGTAGTGTCCTTGCAAACTTAGCCTAGCGGGCGGTAGACTCGCAATATACTCAAGTAATAATATTAATGACATAGTATATTTATAAACTTTGAAAATTTATCCGCTTGGCGCGGCTAGCGCACTCGTTCGTCAATTGCATGTGCCCCTTTAGCCGAAAAGTTTGGCCATTCCTGGTCCATATAGGTTACTAATCTACCCATAGGTTAGTTATCCATAGTAATCTAGAGTCTGTCAGCCGTGAGTAACATCCGATGTAGCAGCGAAGACATAGGTGCCGTCGTGACGGCTTGTGATGTCATAATGAATACTTGTCAATTGTCGAAAACAGCATAGTTACACTGGAACGCACTTTACTCTGTGCCATTGCTGTACACAGCATTAAAATTCAGGCCTGCTGTTCAATTGTGATAAATCAGCAGATGTGGTTGTTGCATATATAATAGCATCTTATGAAATACGTCGGAGCCGGAGCTACTCCTCAAATAACGGGATCCAGCTCCGGCTCCGGCTGATTTTCATGTAGAGCTCCGGCTCCGGCTCCAGCTCCGGTGAAAATGCACGGCTCCGCGGCTCCGGCTCCGGCTCCAAAGCCCTGTGTACAATTACACATATCTTGTGACTGAACTGTAGATATTGACGCACAGTGTTTCTGGTCGACTGCTGTACACTTGCACATTCATCTCATCGCCATCAACGCGCAGAGGAGCCATCATTTCGCGAAGGTTTTTAATAGTGAAGAGTAGGGGAGATGTGGTACCGATTGATCAAAAATTGGAAAATGATCGCTTGCCCCAAAGTGCCCAGCCGAAAACATCAGATCTTTTGCTGGCTCAACAATTTGATACAAGCTCCACCTATCGCACACATATACATGAATATCCGTCTTTTCAAAAAATATTTATGGACGTTCGAAATTTGTTGCTCGAAAGTATCATCGGTCCCCACCCGTTGGTTCCAATGGCACACGACCTGGGGACCTATGATACATACTCTCAAAAACTCAGATGTGACAATTTTTTCTTGCTCAGTATTATCATCGAAGCTACAGCAAACCAAATAAGAATGTTTGCTCGCAACCGTAAAAAAATAGAATAAATAATAACTCAAATGTTACCATAAAATCACGTTTCGATTTAGGCTCGAACTTATAAATTGGAGGGTACATACAGATTGCCCGAAAATCGACATTGTGACTTCCAAATACCTCGTTATAGCGATAAAACATCAAATGCAATTATTACAGAAAGAGTTTCTGTACCTAGGCATGTTTCAGTTGTTGCATGATTAGTGTGCTTGATTATTTTGCTTGATTTGGCTATTGTATCATCGGTCCCCACCCGACGAATTTTACACACGAATCGAAAAAATTCCACTCAAGGAAGGTATTGAATAAAATAATTGGTACCATTATATAGCCTGATACAAGCCCTACACTTCACATTAAAAATGATTGCTGGTTTTTTTGTGTCGAACGTTACAAAGAAAAATGTATGCGTGGATCGAAATTTAGTTTACACCCCCAAAACAGAAAACATCTGTCAGAGACCCCAGCTCGCGCACGTCGAAATTTTGTATATGTGAGGAAAGATTTTGCCAGCATGCAATTGTACAAAAGATCACGGAGTGTAATCATGGAATTATCATAGAGTATTTTCGGTTCCAGTGATCCATCGGTACCACATCTCCCCTACGTAGATCAGGGGTCTCAAACACGCGGCTCGCAAGATCATTTTAAGCAGCCTGCGTCGGCATTTCAGATTTTGAAGTATTCGATAGTATTTAACAGCCACATATGTTTTTTTTGTACGGTACGGTTTTGTAGTTGTACGGTACGGTTGAGAATTTGAAATTCGCTCTAACACTACTCCAAAAACATGAAACTACCTATCAAACTTCACGATCACATAAGTTTTAGAAGTTACCATGCGGTGGAAGATGAGTTATTACGTCACATTATCAGTTTATGCTTGTAAAACATTACCCGTTTATGATTTGTGACTGAAAAATGTAATATGGACTTGGGCGCGACCATTCGTAGAATTTTTCGAACTTGGACTGACCGAATGGGTGATGAAATAATTCGAGTTGAGTCGGTTCAAACGTTAAATCAGAGAAGGAATTGTGATTTGGAACGCCGTGACTTGGTAAAAAAACACGGACGCAACAAATAATCCAATTGTCATTAGGAATAGTAATAAATTGAAAGGTCGTAGCTAGTGTTGCGTTGCGTATTTAGCTATCCAAGCAAGTCGGTATGGAAACCATTGGCATTCTGTTGCCCTGTTGATGTATAGCTAGTTACATTCTGGGTCATCTTGGGCCTCTCTTTCCATGATATTATGGTGATCAGTCAAGTAGTGGTACCCTCCACAGCTTTAACACCAATGGATCCTTCGGCGATTGGACATTTATATTACTATGGCACATTATTCATTATATTTAAGTTGTTATTGATCTGTTTCAATATTGAAAGGTAAATCTAACACTGATTTGATTTTGCTTTGGTAACGACATGATCAATAACCTAGTTATCAGGAGTATGCCCGAAACCCGGCTTAGGCTGTGCTGCTCATATGCTATGATATCAGATCACTCTTAGTTCAATTCTAAAATATTCTACCTATGATTTGGGCGCGTCAAATGTTCGGTAGCTGCAAAATTATTACGCGAAAGCTTTTGCGATGTCATGATGCATTTGCACGCTATAGCATGGTGTCTATAAATAACTATTTTTACAAACTATGCCAATTATACTGCAATAATTTATTCAAATATGTGATTTTTTCGTGCCAGGCGTGAATTCACCATAGTAAATCACATTTTCACGATGTGTGTGGAATGCCTGTCTGTAAGGTCCCGTCAAATATGGCCTTTGGATCAATAAAATACCCTATTTTTGGTGCTGCGGCCCACGACGCTATCAAAAACCAGGGAATTGGGCCGCGAGCACAGTTGAGTCTGAGACCCCTGGCGTAGATGGTCTCTCTCCATTCAGTAGTGCAGATTATGCGGTATTTTGTTACGATTGTACCCAGGAGCTTCTGGCTCATTTGATCGTGCAAAGGCCGAAGAAAGACATTCAAATTCGAGAATGTTATCATATGAACTCGTTTAAATACTCTTTTAAGTGGATTCGCGAATTAATTCTGGACCCCCTGGTGCTTGGTACCCCCAATCTGTGGGGTGGGGTGTGGCAGTTATAGCCCGTCATATTTTCATGTATATACTTGTGTAACGGTGACACATCGTTTTTTTCTGTTCAGCACGTTTGCATTCGTTTGACACAGAGTACTGGGTTTTTGTCACAGGTTTTACGGACTTAACATATTCAAGAAATTGTCCCCACAAAAGACGACTCATGATGAAGAAGATGCTGAAAAGCAACTCGATCAAGAGCACATGCCTATGATATGAGTTCTTTCGGACTAACTGCTTGAAATGCAAACATTTACCTGGAGCAATTTTCAAGCACGTAATGAATACAGTCGAATCCGCTTAATTTGGACACCGGTTGAACCTGACAGCCTCTTTACTCGGCCAAAATGCTCGGGAACGGAACAATAGATGAAATTGCATGTATGCAACAACTGTTAATTCGGACACTGATACATTTAGTTCGAACATGGGCTCGCATCACTTAGGTATTACGGGTATCGCTCAGGTATGGTACACTCCGAATCAGTGGTTCAGAAGCTAAGTCAAAACCATGCGAAATTGTACATAGACTTCTCTAGATTATGTATCGGTTATTTTAGCATTGACAGGCACATATTGGCGAGTGCTATACGTTGAAATTATTATTATTATTAATATTAATTTTGAAAATGGGACATTGTGGCGCTTGTCACCTTATCGGTCTGGTGCGCCACGACAGAAATGTCGTATTACCTGTCGCAAATCGTGTACGTGGAAATAGAATGCACTGCATATCATCACTGCAACATACTATGTCGTTATGCGATAGCTCTTTAGTCTTCATACATTCCAGCACTTGATACATAAGTTTTCGGGGGAGTATACGCTGAGTAATACTATACTTATTGAAATTTATACTTGACTATGAGCCACTATTTTGATGTTAGTAAAATTGTGTCGAAATTAACTCTTCACAGAGACGTTATATAATAGAAATAGAGTTACCATATTTTAGAAATATGAAAAGAGGACACTTTTTCAAAATTTTCAGACTTGCAATACCGGAGGTAAATCCTGAAGAAATGGTAAATTTTTCCCACTTCGGGGTCAGTTGACTCAAAAAAGTGTCAGTTTTCCAGCTCATCTTGCGAAATAGCCGCATGAGTACTGATTTAACTGCATCTCAGTCGAATTTTGCCCTATATTTAACCAAAATTCTCAAAATAGAGGAAAAAATCTCAAAGAAGAGTACATTTGGGCATCCTCCGAGGACACTTTCGAAAAAGTAAAAAAAGAGGACAAATCCTCTTAAAAGAGGACGCATTGTGACCCTACTATATAAAGGTATATGACCAGCAGAACAACAGATGTATCCTTGTCTGTCGCTAGTCTGAAAGAATTCTCTTTCCCAGTATTCAGAAGCGGCCAGCCTTTACGGCTTTAGACATAACAAATATCTCTTATTTTACCATTCATATATGCAGAAATTCACTATAACTAATCATAGAAATAAACAACAACTGCCGTCTAATATATTTTGTGGCGTATTTAGAGGTCAATCAGAGCCGCAAGAAGGCTACCTGGGAGCCGCGGTTGGGAATAGGTAAAATGTCTTAGGTGCAGAGGTGGTCAAAGTAGTCACCGTCGCTACTCAAGTAGAAGTAGAAGTAACGCCGGAATTTCTACTCAAGTAGAAGTAAGAGTGGTGGTTCACAAGTAAGTAAGTAAGTATAGGTATTCTGCGCTAATTTTTACCTACAAAACTGAAAACTGTCAAGTAGAAGTAGTCTAAAATCATAACTACTTAAAAAGTAGTATGAGAAGGCAAAATATACTTCAAGTACTTCAAAAAGTAGAAGTACTTCGTTACTGACCACCTCTGCTTAGGTGTGTTCAATTCTGGCGAGGAAGGGAAGCAAAGAATTGTTAATATAATAGATATTCAGCGAGTAACAGATTAAGTAGGGCTGTGTTGTCAATATTTCATATCAATCGCTGATAAGGTTTATGACATGTTTGCTGAATCTAGTGATGACTCCAATGTTGAATAACTTCTTTCAAATCGCCAAATCAGGAGGTTTCCTCATAGCTTTGCGAAGAAGCTGTTTGAAAGAATGCATCATATCAATCACAATTGGATCTATGTCGGTTTGAAATCAAGCTTCATCATTATAAAATGCCCCGGTTTCTCAGCAGTGACCTGAACCCAAATGAAGGCGTATGAATGAAATTTTGGGTTACCAGCTTCCATAGCCTCCTTGTGTCATTTTATACTGCCCAGCCCAGCAAATATTCCTCCCACGTAGGCTAAATAAGAGACTAACCAATAACTTAGCTGAAACCTTGACGTTGGCAGTCTGACAGTCTCTTACGCACTGTTCTGCTTTCAGTCTGACATGAACATTATCAGTAATTCTATATAATAATTCATTCCTTTAATGACTCTCCCTTTGGTCGCGTTGAAATGGTGAAATCACGAGTCATCCGATTGCCCCTGCTTGTGTGACATGATGAATGTAGCATGCAAGTTGAGCAACGTCCGATTTGCTGCGTCTCCGGCATTGTCTTGAAAACATTCAGGTTTCTACAATTATGTGCCTACTGCCTATGGACGTACTTTCCAGTTTGTACAGTGTAGTACAGTGCGCGTGTACAAATTAAACCATGTCATTGAAATATCGTGTTTAATAATATGCGCTAATAATGGAGCAAAGGTCTACACTGGAAATATCATTGCTATCAATCGACTTCGTCTACGTCACATGAATTTTGTTTTGGTGTTATACAAACGCAATGGATACGAGTACTGCTACTATCAATAAGTTTATCATTACTGCATTTTATCATTACGGTCACAAAATGTCAAAATTGTAAACAAAGTCTAATTTTGTTACAACCTGCACACACCTCCTACCCGAAAATGTAGAAAAGTATCTTTTGTTGTACTACAACAGATTTATTTATTTCTACCATATTACGTGATGTAACTACTGGAATTCTTCATAAGGACTGATTTCGTTAACATCAAGTTTTTTAATGAAAAAACTTGTCAATTTTTGAGTCATAAAAGTTTTTTTCAGTCCGAACTACTTTGTAAGGACAGACAGTTCGAACCAGATATGAAGGTCAATAGTACAAATCTATCATTATGTGGGAAACACCTAATTTGCATACGTTAGGTCAAAATTTGGTCAAACTGCAGTTTTTTTAAGGTAAAATAATGTCAAATTTTGATTTTTTTTTCAGGTCAAAATCTTCTGTTTTTAGGTGAAAAAGTAATTGCTCCAGTTATCATTTATGTTCACATCTATTAGCGTGCCTCGGCCGGACTCGAACCAGCAACCCCATTGGTGTTGCAACGGTAGATCATCGCTACGCTATTTCGACAGCCCTATACAGTACCCGATGGATAATGTCCCTAATTAATTCCTAATCGATACTATCCGTATTGCTAATACCTAAATTGTGAAAATATTCAAGATGTTTTCAAAAATATATAGCAGCATACCTTTATATTGATGTACATCAGGGGTGTCAAACTCAAATTGCGTCGAGGGCCGGATTCAAGCCTTCAAATCGCNCGCGGGCCAGATCAATCAACANATTCCAAAATGTTCCTCGTGCTCTTNCTTTTCACTAGATTAAAAGCNTANATATATATAATACACTGATCATAGGGTTTTAAAAGTAGCAAGTTGCAACACCTTTATTTGCGAACAATTGAATTTNCAAAAATACGATGATTGTCCAATGTCCATGGTTGAATAATGAATACAGATAAGAACCGCTATAACAGTGGCGTTAACGACGATGTAAGTTGGCATATTCTATGCTCCCTGTGATTTAGTCCTAATCCGGCGTTAGCCCTGCATATGCGGTTGTAAANNATACAAGACATTTAATTGGAAACGCGGACGTTGGAATTTGGTTTATTCTGCGATTCCGGNTTCTCTCGTGTCTGGGGATCTATTAGGTCGACACAGTGACACAGCAGTGCGACCATAGATATTTCAATTATATATTTGTGNAACTAATATAGGCTATTTCCCATGTAAACTGCATATAACGGTTCCGCATTGGCAGTTTCGCTTCTGTGAATAACTACTTTTTGTTCCATATTTGTATAAAACTCTTAACTTGGTGGTGTACTTTTTGCCTTCTTGAAATTGCCTGTCGGTTTCACCAACTTGTTACCAGTGGTAAAGAGTGAAACCACAGAACCCTAGTCGTGTGGTTATAATGGGGCTTATGAACAATGGAACATGAACATGGAAGTATTTCCTGTAAAATATCTCAACATTTGATACAAATGTGTTGGAAAATATAAGAATCTTTAAAATCTACTCAGAATTGCTTCGCGGGCCGGATGAAATCGTCTGGCGGGCCGTATGTTTGACACCCCTGATGTACATGAAAATCGTAATATTTCCAGGAATTCAAGCTGAAAAAAGGGACCATTTTTGGAATCAATTGATGTCAATAATCGAACGAATTTCATGACGTAATTCCTCATTAACTACTGATTATTTCGATAAACTCGCCACTTACTGGGAGATGTAGGGGTGACCGGGGACAATTGTAACACTTTTTGTATTTTCTAACATTACATCGTTTTCTCAAGGAAATTTCGTTTACAAAGTTTTATATACAGAAGCCATGGAAGTCATGAAAATTTTGCGTCGCTAAAATTGCCGCTAAAATGTTACAGTCGTCCTGTACCAAGGTGCAATTGTACCTCCCATGCGGGTCAATTGTGACAGTGTTATTTATAACTAAAAACAAACGAAATGAACAATAAAAATGGGAGCACAAATTTTATTATTGCATTGAACTAAAGTAAGAGAATCTTGAACACTCCCAGGCTACGCCCCAACGCATTTTTGGCATCTGAGTACAGCAGTGGTTCCCAATCGGGAGGGGTGATTTTGAAATATTTAGGGGGAAATCTGGCTTAATTTTTTTAGGCGGAATCTGGCTTCGGAAGCACTGGGTTTACAAGGTTTTTAGATTTTTATGGTATAGAACTGTTAAGTAGAAATTAGTTTTAGGAATTGTATGTTTCTTTGGCGGATTTCAAGCTAGGTGTATGTTTAAATGCCTTCCGTAGATATTACACCCCCTTACAAATGGAGCCTCACGAGACGATTTCGTCGGGCCCGCGACAGCCTCTCGACCAAATTATTACTAACCAGGACAACGTCAAGCCGAAGTCAGCAAGAAGGCCGCTAGTGAAATTGTTCAACTTTTTAATCCAACATATGAGCTAACGTGAAAAACATACCAAATTCATCGATTCAAATCAAGTTCATAGCAAGCGGACTTGTTCATTAATTTTTCGTCAGCGGCTACATGACCGGAAAAATTTAACTGTACTTTACCAAAGTTTAGTGCGGTCCGCATTCGACATAGTTAGGACATATTTGAATATGTTTGGTCATTAATTGCTCAGTAAACAAATGGTTGCGCGTTAAAAAGCACATTTTTTTTAGTCACAGGCAACTTTTTCATAGGGGGTTATTTCAGCTCAAATATCGGCCAAGGGGGGCACGAGACGAAAAAGGTTGGGAACCACTGGAATACAGTATCATCCTTCGTGCCTTCATGAGCTCAAAGTGTACAAGAAACACATTCATTCCATCATCTCCAGCCGGCCTCTTCCAGCAAGGTGCTGTTGTTATGCGTGCATAATGGGTTGGGCATTTGGTCACCTGCAAAGGTACGAAACCGACCTGGCTAAAATATCTCGGTGGAATGGGCCCATGATAGTGTCGAAAAACGAGTACACAACATTGTGTGGCGTCAAACCTAATGGCATTCTTCTGTTCTGTACAAAATTAAAGTAAATTGTTCAGACCAAATGACAAAATGTAAGTAGGCCACACTCAAAGTCAGCGGGATGAGGATTCAGTCACACTCAAGTTCTTAAGCGACCATTGAAGGTTCACACACTAAAAGTCGATCATCGGGAGAAAGGGTGGTAGAATCACGGAAATAACCGTCACCACTTTTGTATGGCCGTTCCGACGGATGATCATGTTAGAATTCGTATGGCATGGTAGTATTTGTTCTGGTATTGAACTTCTGGCTGTTGCAAGATTCATCTGCAGTAGATGAATTATTATACCAACATATGAACAGCTTTGTAAATCGTACTGTTTGAAGGAAGTCAAGCTGAAAATGGACCATTTTTGGAAGCAATTGATGTCAATAATCGAACGAATTTATTGACGTAATTCCCCACGAACTACTGACTGTTTCGATAAACTCGCCATATACTGGGAGATGCAGGCCTACTATACGACTATAAGCAGAGGTGCTCGAAGTAGTCAATAAAGCTACTTAAGTAGAAGTAGAAGTAGCGATGAAAAAAATCTACTCAAGTACGAGTAGAAGTACTTTTTCTATAAGCAACTTATAACTACTTGAAGCAGAAGTAGAATTCACTGACATTAAATCTATTCAAGTAAGTAAGTAGTTGTGAAAACGACCGTAATTCGTTCGCATGGATTGTCAAAAGGTGCAAATTGAGCTATGCGAAAGGTGCCGAGCTTGATTCATATTGATGCATACCAGGAGGTATCCAATTTTCGACAGCATAAGCAATCGTCCGCATCATGGGATGAAAATGATAGTATTGATATGGAAATTCGATACTAATCGTCTGTTTACTCGTACAGCCCGTTTTAGAAAATATCATGGTATGGCTCACTCCCCCATATTATAAGGCCCGTAGTTTAGCCGAAGAGCAATACGGAGAAGTTGTATATAGGATATACGGTGTAAACACTTTGCGCGATTCTATAAACGTTAATAAAAATATGGTGGATCGTCAAAATGCCATATTGTGTAGCATTATTTCCGGAAATTAAAGGGAGAGAGAGAGAGAGAGAGAGCGAGATAAGGTACTTTTTTTCGCCTGTACCATCGAGGTGCTTTGACGACGGAGATGCGATACGGCCTTTATAGTAAGAAGTAGTAGTAGTCTGCACCCGCAGTTTTTTCTCCTCCATGCTATCCGTGATTGCTGAGCGCCTAGCAGGATAGCCGCGGATACCAGTTTCCGATTCTTTGGTCTGACCATAGTGTTCTAAGGTGGTGTAGACACTAGCGATCGTTCCGCTTCGGCAGTTTGGGAAGGTTGACGCCAAGATGCATTCTCTGCCGCTTGAGCATAGGGAAAAGTTGCGTTGTAATCGGATGTAGGAAGTTAATTGGTTAGCGCGGTATGTTTTCTGTGCTCAATTCTTGATGATGAGATATCAAATTATAAATTAAGATGTCAAATTTTGCTGCCGGTAAGGTTTTTCAGGCAGTGTAATCGGCATGTTATCGTGTTACATTGCAACTGGAGTGACCTGTCATAGCTTTCTTGTTAATGTTATCGTTATCATGCTATATGTACGTCAATATGCCTTTTGTATCATATCAGACAAGTAATATATCCGACGATTCTATAATTTTTCAAAACGCGAGCTGTGACTGGCAACAAGAATCCTATTCCTACAGTCAGACACCTCAGAGAATTGCAAAGTTCAAGGAATTTATTGAAGAGCTAGAAGCTGTGGTGCAAGATGCGTATCGTTTACAACAGGGTTCGGCAACCTTTTGCTAGTCGCGGGCCAAATTTCGGGTGTATAACTTCTTGGCGGGCCGGAATGATTCTTAGTACTATATTTTACGCTCAATTCGGTATATATTATCCTACATTGCTGCAATCTCAATCATACCAATCAGAAGACACATGTATTTACACTTCAACAACACAGAATAAATGTGAAAATTGACGCAGCTTGCTTTGTGAGTGGTTTTCAACTTCTGGTAACAAGTCAGATGAAACAAGAATCAGACCCTATTCAAAATGGACGTCCGAAATACGTGATCTTAGCTTGCTCTTCGTGAATTTCATTGTTCAAAACTATTGTTCACATGCGTAAGTGCTTCCAAAAATCGATGCAATTTCTTTGGCATTGTTGGTCAAGCTGGGATAAATACCAATTTCAAGAACGTACTCTTTGTAAAAGTCATGCAGCGATATGCTCTTTGTATGAAATTTGTCATTCAATTCAACTGCATCGCATTTCAGAAAGGCCCATTTGAAATTTTCAGGCAATGGTATTGGCGTCCACATTAAACGGACTACTGAATAGTCAGAATTCGTTTTGTAGAGAAGGAATGTCGGAAAAGCGGGTGAATATTCAGTAGTTAAATTTCGTATCACAGTTACAAATGTAGTGTTGGTACTAGGTTTTCTCTCCTCCAGTATAGGAAAGTGAGCATAATTTTCTTTGTACTGTTGACATTTCCAGAGTCACAGATTTGATTTGAATGCGCCTCAACATCTCACGTATTTAGCAGTGTTGGGATGACTCGAGTCA
>ATSW01014189.1:0-11791 GCA_000444245.1 Botryllus schlosseri | reverse complement strand
GTTGACGTACAATTTGGGTGATCTCAATGATCCTTTCCATCTCTTCCTTCTTAGCTGCTTTGCTTTGCGTGCAAAGCGAGATTCATTGAATCGTGAACGCAAAATATTGCTATAAAGATGCAATGCTCTTCAATAAATAGCGATTTCGTGGCGACGTTGCTCATTTTTGTTTTGATGTTGTTATTTGAGGTGTTTTTCGACTACAATGGTCATTTACATCAGACCGATATTCTTTATTGCGATTCCGTATCAGCCAACTTGTAGGACGGCCCACTTCTGGGCATTTATGGCAACGCCTGTGCGATGAGCACGTTAGAACACTGCGCTGTATCTGAATCTGTTCATTGAGTTGTAATACTAAACAGTGATATCTAGATCCCTGTCCTAAAACCGTTTTGATTGGACATGGAAGCCGCGAATCATTTGCTCGCCACGCTCGCACGTGACTCGTAGAAGTCGCAGAGTTGCGGCAATGGTGATCGTCAGTTTTGCAAGCTCGTGCCAGCCTTGTGTCAGCTAAAAGAGCTGCCTCCTGCCATTCAGTGTCAACCTCCTGAAGCTTGGCATATGCATCCTTGATAAATTCGGACAGTTTCGAGATATATTCAAACGCGATGGAGTGTCTTTCTGAATGCGATCGCGCGAGTTACAGGAAACGGTTATACAATGCATATATGGTACACAACGCAGTGCTGTTCTAACATGAGAATTGCATCACAATCCGAAATTTCTAAAGCTAAATGAGCTTTTTCCGTCATTCACTGTCAACCACCTGAAATTTGTCATATGCATACTTGATAAATGATAAATGGGACAGTTTCGAAATATATTCAACCCGATACAGTTTCTTCCTGAATGTAATCGGGCGAACCATTCACGATACGCCCCAAGAACCGTAAAAATGTAGTCCAGTGGCGCCCGAGCTTTTTCAGCTTGTGGCACACTTGAAAAATTATAAAGCTCTGGCGGCACAGTGACGCCGAGAAAAATTGCCTGAAAAAAGATGTATGTGGATTGTGGATGTATGAACAGAACATATACAACAGAAACGACGTTGCAATGTTGACAAATATACCCGCATTCTATCATTAATTCCAAGAAGTGTATATCGTTTACAGCTGTTATTTTCAGTCAAAAAAGAAAAGCCATGTTCAAGTTCACATATAGCCATGCGGGCGATAATATGTACACACAATTTTAATTGTGTTTGCACCGAAGATGAAATAGGATTTGGAAGCCAATAGCCAAAACTCGTCCAATTTCTTTTGTAGAAACAGGTCTTTGGCATTGGTATATTCGTAAATTAATTAGTTGTTCTTCTGCTGAAAGATTGCTATATTTATTACGATGCCGCAATTGCTTTTTCGCTTATTGATCAGCTGTTGAAGAAGTTCGAGCGTCTTCAAGTCGCATGTGCTAGAGTTCAGGCCTTTTAGAAAATACAGATGCATTTCTTTTCCAAAATTCTTCGTGGCACATACCGGAGAATTTGTGCTGGCACGCAGTTTGGGAATCACTGCGTATTCAGCCGCGCGGTATAATGATCCAATCGTGGAGCTCATGATTAATCAATAGTTTCTCACAAACTATTAAGTCATCGTTGTTTGTTGATGTTGTTACTGTAACTGTATAAACCGCCTTCTTAATATCGGCTGACAAGTACCTGAAATCCCTTTTCTGTCCTCGCGACATCAGTCCAAGCAGCTTTCTACAGATCGTTACTCAGCAGTTCATGTCGTCAGGACGTAATAGCTAATGCGGCAAAATGAGTGTCGGCAAGGATATAATCTTGAATTATATTACGATATGACCAGAGCTTTAAAAACAGGATCGGAGTAGGACCAGAGAATTTGTCGAGCCGTTCCGCACTATTCGCAACACAGGTTTACCCAAATTAGATTCAATTAGAATTAGGCCTACTGGAGCAAGCAGTGTTGCCTAACCGACAAGATAGCGTAATGGTGAAGCGTCCGGCTTCTTGATCGGTAGGCCGTGTGTTCGATCCCCGGCCGGGTCAGACCAAAGACCTGATTGATAACACTGGTATCCATGACTTCCCTGCTTGGCGCTCATGCATTACTGGGATAGCATGGAGGGGTGGTGCATGACTTAGAAAGCCGTAAAAGGCTATATCTGAACTTCCTTGTCCAGCGGCATGCACATCATGGACTCATGGTATGCATATGCACAGATCGTGTGTATGTGTATCATGACTCGGTGTATATGGCGCAAAAACATCAAGGACAAAAATAAACTACGTCCTTTCCTTTCCTAAGTGATGAATTCGAGCTCGGTAATCTTCCCAAAACTTCCTGAATGTGGGTGACTATACCTGTGACGAGCATTTCGTGGATGATAAGCAAACAGTAAACATGAAGTGTCGAATTGGGACAATCAAAACAGACAATTTCTGGCCGGTTTAACTTCGGAGATGTCGTCATGCTATAATGCATATAGCTTTCGATTCTCTCGTGANACGATCATAGAATGAGAAAACTAGAAACATTTTAGTTTTTCTTAATTAGATCAGAATAAGAATTATAGGAACACATTTTTTTCCGAATTAGATTCTAATTAGAATTATAGCTACACAGTTTTTCCCAAATTAGATTAGAATTACAATTACTAAATTCGTGGAAACTTGGAAAATAAATCATCAAGTTCAGTTCATATCAAATCATATGGTTCATTCTTATGAGCACGAGAATGGCAAATGTCTGTATATCAAGCTTGGCTTGTTTCGCGCGATACAGTTCTCCTTTACCATTTTCATGAGGACCAGAAATTATAATAGAATTAAAATTGGAGCGTAGAAACATTTCACAAATTAGATCAGAATTAGAATTAGAGCAAGAAAACATTTAACATAATATATTAGAATTAGTTTACCGGCATTTCGCCAATTAAACCATCAATTTGTTCAATTGTGGATACGAACCTGTCGTATAGGCCGTAGAACTAGAGTCACGAATATGTTTGCAAGAGGACGTCAATAATACACAGTATTACATTAAAGAATAAATCGATTCGCTACTGTTCGCATATCAAAGAAAGTAAACGATTTTGGCGACTTTTTTTCGTGAGCCAATATTGCGAAATCGAGATTAGCAGAATCCACAGCGTTAGAACGAGAAAGCCACAAATTTCCGCTGCCTCAGCGTCGGGCGGCAGATTTGCGGCTTCTCTGGTCTGCGGGTAATCAACCGAAGGTTACGGACAAAGCAGTCATCAACTTGCGTCGAACTCCTCGAGAAAGGTCAGCATCTGGTGGATGACATATTTTCGAATCGACACAAAATTAAGATCAAGAACTACAGAATTTTAAACTTGACAAGGCGTAGGTTGATGATCACACGTTGCAAGCAAAAGTGTAGCAGCGAATCGTGAGAATTCGTCACATTATATGTTCAGCTCCTGTGATCGGTGATGCAGGCTTTGGGTAGCCTATACACGGTTGAAGTTGCGTCAAATAATCCACGAGAAGTTTGGGAGTATGCCTACGCATTTTAAAACCGTGCGGAGCGGATTTATTCGGACTGATAAATCAGAACTATAGTGAGGCAGCTTCAAAATACATTCGCTAGTTAAGAGTTATCGGTGCAATCACATAGTAAACACGCATAAGCGTGTATAATATCCATTATATTGTTCAATCTAGTACGGCCATGCATTTTTACTCTGATACTCATGTTTCGGTATGGTCATGGTCGATATGCTTTATCGTGGCCCGGTAATCTCGAGCGTTGATTAGTATTTAGCAATATATTTTGGCATTTCCTGTACCTTACAGCGTTACTCGTTATTTCGATTATAATTGCTACAGATTCGGTGTATAAGTAATGTGGATTGTGGTGTGCAAATTTTGAGTAAACGTCTGAAAGGTGTACCATTTCGAAAAAGGTTGAAGAGAACGCTGAGAAGTTTAGGATTGAGAACTTTCTAATCGCCACAAAAACCAAACTTTCACTAACTAAGCGCTACAAATATTTTGAAAACCAACTGTTGGCCATCTCCGTCTAAATCACGATCTTAAATTTATAGCTTTTGCCTTGTGCCCTTCGGTCCAGCCGCCCCCAATGATTTCGAATATAAACTGATCTGAGACGCATCAATTCCAGGTTAATTTTATTGCGTAACAGAGTCAAGTCCAATCGAACCTCCAGAAATTTAAACCACGTTGCTCCAACCCCGCGTCAGTGATCTCCAGTCAAAAATGTCACGCTCCACCAAGACATCGTTCCGTTATTCACAAGTCTGTATTCTGCGTGATGAAATGATATGTCACGAAACAGAAAATATAAACAAAATAGTTCATTTTCTGTGTCTTCGCGAAACTTGGGCGATTACTTCCGACAAGGCTTGCCAAAATCGAGTATCAGAGTATCAGTCATGATGACGTCACAACAGTATAAAGAATGTAGAAAGTTGAAACATGTACCTTTTATGCGACAGCAAAGAATATCACGCCAGTTCTACGTCAGATTAAAGATTATACGGTATGTTTTCGACGATACCAATTTCATTGCACTTTGTGGCAATGTTGTGGGTCGATCACTACTTCACAGATATGTTTTTCCAGTAACGTACGTACAGCTTTACCGCGTGTTTCGCATGCGACGCGATCAATGGAGGTTTGCTGCCTTCCGCAGCGGAAAATAGTATCGGAAATATAATTCTTACAGGCATTCTTGGGTTTTGCCTATATACGTGAACTACCTATAGGTTACTCAATTATTGCACGGCTGTATTGTGTTTTCAGACTCTTTCCACTTCTACGTGAGCAGTTTTTAAGCAGAATTACTTTTTACAGTTCGGATTTTGAACAATAGAAATTTATTTGGGGATCAAGTTTGTTGTCTTCATGAGTGAAATTGTGATAAGAACCTCGTAAAATAGCGGTATCACGGTAACTGTTTTGAAGATAATACCTATCGATATAGCGTCATTGTCCTTTTGCGAAGATTCTTCTTGCAATCTCGAGAGTACAGTCACCGTAGATTGGCTGCTAATAGTAAGCGACCCCTCTGCCTGATAGACATTTTCGATACTACTCATTTCTACTTCTACTTGAGTCATTTTGCATGTGTGTTTCAAAAGGAACTTCTTGGAAGTACAGAACTTCAATGTACAATTGAATAGTATATTGATATTGAAATAAACCNGAATATTTTCGGTTGATACTCGTCAATAGTGTTCGTCAGCAACTAGTAGAGAATCGGATCAACAATCCCATCACAAATCATATACAGTGAGTGTCAGCCGAAAATATTCAGGCTCGTTTTAATGTGAATTTACTAATAATTGCAAAGACTTCTTGAAACTGAGTAGAAATGTTTGCGTTTTCTAGTTGCTTGGCTACTATTTCTTTTTGAAATACGCAAATGGAACAAGAGCTATATGCGCGTTTTCAAAATCCGCAATCAGAAGTAGAACTATTGAGCTACTCAACTAACGAGTTTGATGTTTTGTACAAGTCTGCTTGGCGAGCCAAACGGAAACGAATTCCAAGCGATAATATTACCTTTTCATTAATGTTTCTTAGCATTTACATGGCGCGCTGGTCGCAATATGTCTATACCAGGGTTGTAATGAGTCGAGTCATGACTCGACTCTAGCCGCGGTTTTTCGGTGACTCGAATTGACTCGAGTCATTTTCTCAAAATGCGGAAAATGACTCGACTCGACTTGAGTCAATCTGTGTACACATGACTCGGACCAAGTCATATGACTCGAGAGTCGGGCGGCCATGACCGACATATCATTGTAATTTCTATGAATAGTAAAGTAACCACACTATCGGTATTTTGCCTATTGGTAATGGTACTTGAAAGTGCGACCAGAAACTGCTAAAAGTGATGAAAATAAGTATATTATGAATGCGAAGAATTCGATATCACCAATTGAATATTTTAAATTTATTGAAAAAAAATTCAATTCTTTTTTCAAATTTTACTGTCGACCCCATGAAATTTTTAAGTGGTCTACAAAAACAATGCAAAAGAAATTTGACGCAATTCCAACCCGTAGAAGTTATTTGAGCTTTACATCAATAATCCTGGGATTATCCACCATTCAATGCTACTATTTTTTGCAAATCCAACACTTTTAACTGCAATAACTTCGCTTCCACCGGTTGGAAGTGACCAAAAATTCTTATGCGGCGTTATTTTAGGCAAATCAACAATTTCATGGGGTTAGCAGTAAAATTCGAAGAAAGAATTTTTTAAATAAATACCGCGGTTTGTACTGGTTGGAATTGAGCCAAATTTGGTGTGCAGCGTTTTTTTAGGTAACCTAAGAATTTAATCAGTGAATCACCGGAATCTGAAAAAAATTTAAGTTTGAACAACCCTACTGAACAGTCAACGCAATCACTTGGACTCGGATTCGACCCTCTGCTCACTGACTTGCACTCGGACTTGACTCAGTGGTGAATTGAAAATGACTGGACTTGACTCGAGTCAAAACTATAAAAGTGAGATTGACTTGTGATTCGGAACCTTGTGACTTGGTTCCAACCCTGGTCCATACCTGATAAAGGAATGAACGCGTTCGCCTCTCTTGGTTGTCGGATTGTTTGAGTCTCCAGATCTGTCCTTGTCGTCTGTGAACGAACATCATTTCCGTCAATACAACTACAATTCAACAACATCAGCCGCAAGGATTACCTTCCGGGTTCTTATGCATCACCACATGTTTCTCTCTGGAATTGTTGGTGTTCGAGTTCCCACTTCCGATTCGAAGTCCGTTGTTCGCTGGTTCTAAAAGGTCGAAGCATTTTCATCGGTGGATAATAAAAGCGAATATATTGGGCACTTAATTTTGATTTGCATTGCCAAAAATACCACACAATTCCATTCAATCAGTTTAGCTTATTATTATTAATTTTATCCTTTCAATGTTCCCCTCATGGTCGTGCGTAGGCACACGACGCATTCAAGATACGTTTGCGTATACTAAATATATCGCAGCTAGGCTATACTTAGGGGTGGATTCAAAACGAAAAGTAATTTAAAACAAATATGTTTAAAACAAGCCCTTGTTTAAAACATGTTTTTATTGTGTGTGTTTAAGCCAGTGATTCCCAACCGCGGCCCCGAGGGCCGCATGCGACCCCCAACTAGCCTTCTTGCGGCCCCCACAAAAATATTGAGAAATCGATTGATGAAGAAAAAAAAATATTTATAAAATACTCTTGCTTGGCTTGGAGTCTAAAGTTTTCAATTAGGATTGCAGGAAAGTTGTGAGTAGACTGCTAACGTTACGTCACTGCTGTTTCAATGCAATGTGTCCTAACTTTCCAGCTGACCGAGCCGTCGGGGCTACCTATAGGTATAGATATAGGTATTGATAGGACCGTAACTGCCGCACCCCAAGCCCCCCAATTGGGGGGGGAGTGAGCTAGAAGGGGGCTTAAAATAATTTAGTGAATTAGCATAAATTATTGAGTATTTTAAGAAATTTCATGCAACTGTTTCAAAAATTTTTCGCGCAGGGCGCGATTTCAAGTTTCCAAGTACCTTAATTATTGGGTACTCTTCCACCAAGATCAAATACGCAAGATTTATAGAAGTAGGCATATCGGCGTTGGCCATTACCGCGCCACGACGCACGAAGACATATAAAGTTTTAGGCCATGTAACATGCGACTCCAAGGAGTGTACCAGAACGATCGGCAGCGAGAAACCCTTGACCGAAAAGGACTGCCCTTACGCTGACCGAAAACTTCGTTATGTATAGGCTATACAAAATACATATCGGTGTAATTGACCATGCACCTAAATGATTGGCGCCGAATGTTCCTGTCTTGGCAATCTAAACCTCACGAGACAAATAGGCTACCATCCCGAAGGGAAAAATTATATGCCAGTGAAGAACTATCAATTTGAAATCGTGTGCATCTTTTAGTTTAGTATACTGTGCAAGCATATTTTCTGTACCACCATCACTGCCGTGTGTTATGTATTTTGGTTGGATGAAAATAAAGACTCTCTCTCTCTCTCTCTCTCTTGGGGGATTCTATATTTTGTGATATAGCAGACTGGGGGTCACGAAATAACATCATGTAACGAAGTCGTACCAACGGGGTCTGCCCGTCCGAATATGTTTAATTATTATTTACGGACCCTACAGTTTCCAAGACACCTCACTCAGCTCTAGCGGTAAGTCTGATTACGTGAGCAGAGAGAGGATAAAAATTGATACCATTATATATGCAATTCCCGATTATATTGACCGATTCAATCATGAATTATAGAAATTTTTCGCGCTTGGCGCGATTAGTCGAGAGTAGCTGCCTAAAACGGACACCCGATTTAGATGATAAATAGCGGTAAACACCCGTCTAGCCTGAGGGGGGTCTGGGGGGTGGGGTTCGAAAATCGGTTTATCACCCTATGGGGTAGGGGCAAGAGCAACGTTTTGGGAGGGGCTGACGAAGTGCTGTTACGGCCCTGGGTATTGATAACTAATTTAACCGGCAAAAAGCAGCATAATTGGTAGTCCTATAGCTCGCGACCCAAGCGTCCGAATAATTTGATATGCCGGTGTTTATCGAAAGCAAGTGTCGCACTGATTCCAAAAATACGAATTGAAATCTCGCCAGGGCAATAAAACTACTCCGAAATAGCCACCTAAGGTTGATTGTTCTGAACAACGGGAGCGCGGCAACACAATAGCAAATGGCGTCAAGCGAATGATCAGAACAATGCCAATTTTCATATTTTGATGACTATTTTGGGTTCATTTCGTTGCCATGGTATCCGTGCGGCCCCGACCGTACTGGGAAATTCTGAATTTGGCCCTGCCACCGAAAAAGGTTGGGAACCACTGGTTTAAGCCATCACGTCACGAATATTCAATTGTGACGTCATAGTTGATTGACTTTGACAATTGAAAATTTAGGGTAAATATAGCACCTTCGACGGAATATCTGTACTATTGCTGTTGAACCGACTATTTTGATGGTTCCGACCATCCCGTATCGATATACGTCGGCTATATTGGGCGGTAATTGTCCGTAGGCTCATACGACATGTTTTTTGGAAGTAATTACACAATTATAGAATAATTTTAGTCCTCAAAAAACACATTTTTTTGTAAATAGGCCTCTTTTTAAAACACCGTTTGTTTTAAATAGCTATACTGCAATAATTGGCATAGATTGCATATTAGTTGCAACTTCAGGTTAGTTGTGTTGCATAGTATTTTCGATACCAAATCATTCGACAAATACTGTATATTGTATTACTGTGTAACACACGCATATAAGGTTCAAACACTAGACTTTTTGATATCCCCGCCAACGCAAATAACTGCCGAACTGTCATGGAAGAGTCAATCGTGGAAAAAAATCTATTGCTGTGAACGGTGTAACTTGGAAGCAATGCGTCAAACCTAAACGTGGTGGAAATACGGCGGAAAATATGAAAATTTTACAAATACTTGATTTCCTATAAATTTAAAAAATAGATCTCAAAATTTGCAAAATAGACATCAGCCACTTTGACTCGTACGCGACAAAATATCCTCATGATTTTGAACGAAAATAAACCTGTGCCAAAAACAGGAATAGAAAATTAGTTCTTTCAATCCGATTCGATTTGTTTTCCAAAACTCCGAAAAATTTGCGTCGCGTAAGCAAAGAATTACGAACTCGCCGTCTTTTGCTCGTCGGCCATCGTTGACCTGAGTTTCACCGACCACGTTACTTTTGGCATAAAAAGCGGCAATTCGCGAAATCACAAAAGTCGATTAATTTTGATTTTAGATAATATGCAACTACGATCAGCTAAACGCTCAAATCGTTACTCTGCCCAGTATGGAACCCTCACTGTCTTTACCATAAGGAGAGTCTATATTTGAACGATCGGTACGCGTTGAGAAAAAAGCTCTCTCATATCGCTCTTCTGGGTCAGCTCATAAAAATGCTTCCGCCCGTACGCTCGGAAATGGATGATTGACCGAAAATATAATTCCCGGACTTGATTCCGCGCCGATTTCAGCGCCCAAGTCTGGCTGGAGCACGAAGGAAATTACGACTCATATCATTCATCAATCATTGCATCAAAGTTTCACGACATCAACCGAGAGTGCGAAACAATGCCGCGTCGATAGGTGCTCGAATCCTTTTGAATAATTTTCGGATTTTGTTGCCATTCGCATCTTAGAACACTGCGTTGCTGTGTAGGATATATGTATTGTACAACCGTGTTTCGGTATACTTTAAGAACCGGTCGCCATTTTTCAAGCTCGCGCCAGACTTGTGTCAGCTAAAAGAGCTGTCTCCTGCCATTCAGTGCCAACCTCCTGAAGCTTGGCATATGCATCCTTGATAAATTCGGACAGTTTCGAGATATAATCAAACGCGATAGAGTGGCTTCCTGCATGTGAACGCGCGAGCCATTCACGATACGCCCGATTCGTCGGTGAAACTTTAGTCAACCGCGCGGTATAATGATCCAATCGTGGAGCGGCTGATTAATCAATTGTTTCTCACAAACCATCATTGCTTGAGTGGAATTTAGCGAGACAGCTGAGAACGGGTTGTTACCAGATCGTGAATGGTCGCGTAAATACCACGGGAAAGCGCGATCTCCTCAATGTCTCCGTCAATTTACAAATGCATTTCAATCGTTCCAGCGTCCTATTGCATCTCCATGAACCCGAGGCTGATCCCTGCCTTAGGCCTAACCTCGTGGTTCGAAAACTTTCAAAATACATATAGTTTACTACGGCTGCTTCGCGAGGCTGATTAATCAATTGTTTCCCACAAACCACCATTGCTTGAGTGGAATTTAGGGAGACATCTGAGAACAGGCAGGAAAGGCGTAGAGAATTACCTGACAGCAAAATACAGAGGTTGGTTAAAATATCCTTGCACTTGTATGTGACTCTCGGCCAACTCACTAACAGGTGATGGTCAGTGGACCATACAAACGTAGAAGGGATTAGACCTAATGTGGCTATTTGCTCATTGCATGCAATCGTCCGGCTTCTCTAAAACGATCTCAAGTCCGCAATATCCAAGAATTACCTAACAGCAGTTGTTACAGTTATTATTCAAATAAATGTATCGGTTGATGATGAACTGAGATTGGTTGTGTAAAAAATGTAAGTTATCTTGAGCTTGATTTGTAATCTACCATGAGCAGTGAGTTCTACTCTAAAAACTTAACGACTCAAGATTCGGATTGGATACCTCTGTAAAAACCCTCGTACCCTCGTACAAACTTAACAGAAAATTGTGACAACTCCGTTGTCTCAAGATTGGGCTCATCTTATCGCCAAAGACAAAATGGCTGCTGCGATATTGATCACCGCTGCGCAATATAATAGTGCACGTAGCAATAAAGAGTTGTCATGGCACATGTTAGTATCGCCAATGACAAAATGAATGCCGATATTGATCATAATTACTTAGTTGAAACTGTACATTGTTTACAAGCGTGAAGAATGAAACAACGATCTCGAAACTTCCCGAATTTGACAAGGGTGCATATTATGCCAAGCTTCAGGAGGTTGACAGTGAATTTAGGACAGTGAAATTATTAATGAATTGATACTGATATACTGATCCTTTTGACGAGGATCTTGTATTATTATGGGAGTGGACATCTTTATCAGGTACGAACACGCGACTACGCGAGGCGAATTATTTTAAAATATTCGTGTAGGCCGATGTATTTTATTACACCGAAGCAATTCAACTTGCAATACAACTTGCAAAATTCGATGTTTACAGTATAGCAGTGCTTTTCAACCTGTGTGACGGTTCGCACTTGTGCGAATG
>ATSW01014185.1:0-12264 GCA_000444245.1 Botryllus schlosseri | reverse complement strand
ATTTTTACAACCTGCATTTCATTGGTATCGTAGATTTTGCTCTGTCGGGGAACTTATGATTTGACATTTTACTGCTTGTAGACGGTCCATATTGTCTGCTGATGGTGAATCATAAACATTCAAATAAAATAGGTTGACATGTTGTTATGCTCAAATAGCGCAAAATCCTAACTGAAGTAAGACAGCGCGGGCATTGCATGGTTCTTATATCAAGAAGCGCATTATGAAAAATTGTGATGTAGACACCATTGTCAGAATGAAGCAACACGGTGTGTCACCAGCAGTGCACGCACGCACGACTTCAGTGTTGTCAGTCAACAACTGCTACTGCTACTCTTGCCAAGCGACTTAGTCAGGACAGACACTTTCTACCCGAGAATGTAAGAAAGTATCTTTCGTTGTACTGCAATTTTAATTTAAGTCAAAAAGTTTTTTCAGGCCCAACTACTTCGCAAGGACAGACATTTCCAACCAGACATTGAAAAAGTAGCACATTTCCAACATTGCGTGTAAAATCACACAGACGCGCAGTTCTTACTGGGATCGAGGTAAATTACTCAACGCACTTTCAGTCCATCTACTAAAGCAGTCTTGCAATCCTTGTCTCTGGTTACATCTAAATCAGTGTTACCAGTAGCTCTGATGCGAATGATCAATATTGTAGCCCCGCCAGCTTCAATGTCCTGCTTCCACGCCTATAAATGAAAATATCCGTTGCTAAGCTTTTAATAACCAGCAGTCGAACTCGACTTTTTTAAAGATGTTATGCGTACGCTTATCTCTAATAACTCGTTGGCTATATTACGTGGACCAGACGGGTTCGGACTGAATTCTTGATTGGACTCTCAACGATAAATTTCTTACCTGTAGAATTTGGAATACTCCCCAATCGTCTTTGAATAATTCCGGTGTCAGGATAATTATGATGCGTCGACACGTTTGGAGATCGTTCGATATAAGTTTCGGTTTTCCTGGATTGCAGCAAAACATACATAGATTATGTCCTATTTCAATACTGTCTAAACCTAAAGGTTCGCATGGCCGGGGTTTTCCTATTTTCGTATGATATCTTGTTGGACTTTATGATTGTCGAATGTGCGACGAAACAAAGCACTTTTTGTGGCTAGATTGTCACTTCTATCGCCGTATTCTCTAGTCTAGCGGTCGGGAACCTTTTTCGTCCGAAGAGCCATACTGGCCCATTCCCAAAGAGCCATACATCCCAATCAACTGTTACGTCACAATGGAAAATTTGTGATGTCATGGAAGCACTTATACAATCTTACTGCATACGATTCTTCGCGTTGCGCCTCATTTTCTTTGTAAAAGCTCGTACTAATCATTTTGGTATAACCTTATTCGAGCATGCGAACCTTGAGTTACGAGAACGTAGCTTCGTAGTGATGCTCCTTTTAAATGCGAGAATCCATGATCACATGCGTAAGTGGAGACAATCATGGTCACTACAGCAGTATATACCCAATGCATGGCGCGTTACATCAGTGACGTGGGATCAGGGAAGGCAAGTCAGTTCATCACCTGTCGCCACGAAAATGTGAAACCTTCAATTACTATTAGTATTTTCTATCGATGTTCATGAATGACTGAATTTTGAACATTTACCCCCCTAAATTAGGCGATTTGCATATTTAATATTTGAAATAAAGCCTGAAACTTCAGGTTATGCACAGACGGGTCAAGCGTCGCCATTGATGCCGAAATACATCGTAAATAGCTTTGAATTTATATAAACTGATATTAATTGAATGTATGATGTAACTGTCGCACTGATTCCGAAAATCTAAATGCTGCTCGACTTCTCAATTCTCAAAGTTTTCGGCGGAAACATATAACATTGCGCCGCACGCCTACATTTTATCGCCGGTACTACAAAGCGACTTATCAATCAAGAACGTGGATAGCTATCACGTTGTTTGTAATTCGAGTTTGCAATTGTAAATGTCACTTATTCCACGGCAGTTCATTTCACGCCGTAGATCAGGAAGACTGTGCGTATTTATTTGGTGAGTTCGTTATTCTATGGGCGTTGCTAAGTCTTCTATTCTCTTTCATCAATCAACGTATCGTGCAATCCAAGATTTCGAGTCGGGTACATCGAATTCACGGGTGATATTGGTTCCCGGCGCGACAGTAACTTAAATTTGGGATTTTAAAAAAGGGGTCCAAGCCCCTAAACCTGAAAACGGCAATTGTCTTTACCTCTCAAAAGACATGTTTATACGGTCACGAGAATAATTATTCTGGTCGTAATGAAAATTGACTACCAAGTTGCTGTAATATTGATCAATTCAGTTAAAAATTAAATATCTGGCAACGAGCCATATCTTATCCCCTAAAGCAGTGGTTCCCAACCTGTGGTACGCGAAGGTCTTCCAGGTGGTACGCGAGCAGATTCTGCTTTTTTTCGACAGAAGGTAGTTATTAGTTCAGGTGGGGTAAATTTTGAGTATTTTGAAGCCGCCACCGTCGTGGTAAGGTCGTCGTCGTGGGTAGGGGCAATCCCCCCAATGGCGGCCTACGGGGAAGAGATCTAGTCGCAAAGCAGGGATCGCCAATTCAAAACGGGTCGCGCCCATTTACCAAATCTCGCAGAGGCCGCGGGCCGCAAGAATGCAAGATCGAGACAAAATAGAGGACATCATTTTAGCAAACGCGTTCCTAAATCTTTAGCTCAGTACAACGCTATGTGCTCTCCAACATTGGCGACGGGCATAGTTAAAGTTACCACAAAATGAGCAATCTTTTATTAAAGAAATACAAATACCACAAAAAATATCATTATCATCAACTACATTTTATTTTGAACTATGAGCTGCGTACGATAGGCTACCTGACCTGACCACGTTTCTCAGCGACTTGGAATCGATTTCGGGGATAGAGAGACTCTATACCAGCTGAAAGACTCTCGTAAGGCTTGATCTTGTGAGGAAAGCCCTTAGCGTCTCGGTCTTGGCAGTTTCTGGAACATTGCGCGTCACGGCAATATGCCTGTACATATCAGCTGATTTCCGCTTGATAGAATGCTGTTGCAGGGTTGTAACCAATAAGTCACATGACTCCGAGTCACAAGTCAATCTCACTGCTATAGTTTTGACTCGAGTCATTTCCAATTCACCACCGAGTCAAGTCCGAGTGCCAGTCAGCGAGCAGAGGATTGAGTACGAGTCATGGTATTATGACTCGAGTCCGAGTCCAGGTCATTGTGTTGACTGCTCAGTTTCCAGTTAAAGTCTTGTTGAACTCACATTTTATAACTCTGTTTGGGGATATCGAATTGTTCCCATTTATAATATAAAGATTTTCCTCAATTTTAGCAGTTTATGGTCGCATTTTCAAGTACACGTGCCAATAGACGAAATCCCAATAGTGTGATTACTTTACTATTCTTCGAATTTGCAATGAAATGTCGGTCTTGGCAATTTGAGTCGCGAGTCATATGACTTGGCTGGAGTCATGCACAATGAATCGAGTGGAGTCGTATCATTAGGAAATCGTGACTCGAGTCATTACAACCCTGTGCTGTTGCCATCGCCGAAGCGGTATCAGTTAATGATGAATATGGGAGTTGGACACATGAGAATAGCTTATTTTCAAGCAAAAATAACCAAATTTTGCAACTGATCAATTCCAGCATTTCAAAATGCTTTACTTAGCGTTTTTCCGAATTCTGAAATCAGGCCGCTGACCGCAAAATGCGACCTCGCGGACAGCGTGTTGGTGACCCATGTTGTAATGCATTGGGATTCTTACCTAACCAAATTCCGTTTTATTACATTTGACCACAATAATTCCAAATAGAACCACTACAGAAATCTTTACTTCGCCGTAAAATGGGCAGTTTATTTTCTGTTTCTCTGCCTTCGGCAGATCAACAGGGTGGAAACATTTTTACCACCTTCGGCGCGCGTAACTTATGTAGGTGGTACGCGAGCACTGCATAAAACCTCGAAATGGTACGTGGGTGGAAAAAGGTTGGGAATCACTGCCCTAAAGAGCCATATATGGCTCGCGAGCCATAGGTTCCCGACCGCTGCTCTAGTCTATAGCCCAGGCCCGTGGAAAGGATAATTTGCCACCATGCAACGATCCGAGGACAATCGATAAATCGTAGTAAATGGCAGCCATTGCTCACCGTCTCCAAACCAAGGTTGGCGATGACCGTCCACGATGATTCCTCCTTTATTTTCGGCGAATTCCATCACGCCGAGTACCAGCGACTTCAATAGTAACGAGGAGTCGGAGTGCATTTGACTCGAGTAATGATATGCCAGGTACGTTGAATAGTTGATCTCGTCTGCAAAGCAGTCGGAATTATTAAGATTCTGATTCGAGAAATACAGTTCTGGATTGCAGTTTCCCAAGATATGGGCTTCTCATGCAGCCGAGAAGATAATGCTGATATGAATTTAGTATGCCAAGTCCAATTAGTTATACACGCATTCTTTCTCCAAATATCGCGGTATTAATATTTCTCATTTTAGAGAGACCACAGCGCTATAAACTATGCATCCCATAGATGTTTATCCTGCATTTTAAAGACTTTATTATAGGACAAATCGTTTTATTTCAGTCACCACCGAGAAGCGACCAACTTAAATAATGCTGGGCTTTGGCCTGGAATGTTTGATGAAGACTAAAGATTGCTTGTTGACATTGAATATTATCGGATACTAACAATGGCAATAAATGAGGCCTAATGATTTCACTCCTTTTGGTCGTGACAAAAAGCCATCAGAAGAAATGGTGGAGTTCGTTCACGCCAGCCCGCACTGCTAAGGTCCACTTGATGTATCATATTCAATTGAAACCAATCTCACTGGGAGTTCACGTACCTTGGCTTACGCTGTCAATCCGATTGGGTTATCTACGAGATTTAATGTGGTAATCCTGTGTTATTTCTGGTATCAGTAACAATCCCGTAATAAACTCGTACATAGAGATGTGTTACTTATGTTACTATATTTGAGTTCATCTGGGACAGTGATTCTCAAACGAATCAAAAGGGACGCATGGCGTTCTGAGAATAATGATCTATTCTTTAATTAGTATTTCGTTAAACTAGGGCTGAAACTGCGAAGTGTTCAAAAACAACTATTTAACTTCGATTTTAACGTCGTCATTGCGTGACATTCCGAGTTGTGCTGTTTGCAAATCGGTATATTGCTTTCTTCTGTCCACGTTAATACATTATTACATACGTTGAGGACCGATAAAAGTAAAATATACCATATTATAGCCTACCTTTTTTCCCTATCCGTACAGCTTTCGCGTACATCCAACGTAGTTCCAAATAGAAACAAAATCTCGCAAGTACCAGTATTATTGACAGGAATACAGCGAATGAAATGAGACCGGTCACTATGAACTTGGCTCTGTTCAATCCTGGTTTGCGATTACGGGATATCGTGAAGGTAACTGATTTCGAGATGTGAGCCACAGACGATATTGTGACTTCGTACTGACCAAAGTCTGACTCCTGGACGTCACTGTTGAATAAAAATCAACTATATAACACCATCTATATTTTTAGCTTGACAACTCCAGGCAATCTCGTAAAGTGACTCGATTTCGTATTCATTATTCATATTATTTATACGCAGCCTATGTGTGACGCTTGTTTTGTCAAATATAGGCTAAACATAGCACATAATGTCCAAATCAGTGGGCAAAGAACGGAGCAAGATATTTGCAACGTAAAAGAATTCACTACACACATAGATCAAGTGATTACCCGATTTCGTAAGTGAACTGCAGTCGGGTGCGCAGGGCTTCTAATTCGTCATTTGTTGGGGTCTTATCGAAGCACGTGGTGTTGAATGAGTCTATTGTTGTCCTGCAGAGTGTACATGAAAACGCAATCATAAAAACGCACTTCTTGAACTAAGTGGTGTCCGTGTCTATTGTTCTCCATACGGGTCTTCGTGTCTCATGACAAATTTCTTCGTAATTGCAATACGTCTTGGACACTGGCCTTGGTCAACGTGCCATGTGGTCATACGGTGAAATAGCTTCGTTATTTTAACGGTTGGAAAACAGTTAGATGAAGCCATAGATACCAGCAACATAGCTATTCTAGAACATTTGGAATTCATTTGGAATCATTGTATTCTTGGCCTGTTTGGAAAGGGTTAGCCTGCTGTTACATCTCTTTACTGCACTTTGAGTACCGTAGGTGAATATGCTGTACCTGACAGCAGTAACCACCCATGTTTATTGCAATATATCAAACACGGGGCTGTTCATGAACTGCATATTGAATCTATATGTTTAGAATGAATCGCGCCTTATCACGATCACTCACAGCGCACACGTGTTGTTCGTTACGTTCATTCTGCTTATCTCGTTTGCGTGAGCGTAGCACGACTGTTCATTCTGAATTGAAATAAATATTGATAGAAGAGAGAGTTTAGTTGGAATCATATCAGGCAACATACCTTGGATATTATACTTGTAAAGTAGAATGGATTGTCTGCGAACCCGCCGCCTCCGTCTCCGTTGCAAATCACTCGCGCGGAGCCTCCAACGTCGGCCGTCACGTTGGAGCAAGCCAGCGATATAACCGGAGACCAGACAGCTGCAGAATGGACAGTTCGATATTTTATCAATTGCTCATTATGCAGAGTCTATACAGCATAAGTTCCATGGTCCTCAGTGTAGATAATTTGACCACACATATATAGTACAACATGGACAATGGACATGGAAAAATAAAAATATACATACGCCGCCATACACACTCAATTCCGTTACAGATGTACAAAGTACACTGTAATTTGAAGCAACTTGTACTGTATATATACCTCTTTGTTATATTCGTTGCATCGATAGCATCGATACTTAAGCACGGCAGTCCCCGGTTGTATTCATAGTTAGTTTTCGATGGAGACCGGAAAGTATAGGCTACAATATTTCTCATAAATTAAGATGAAACACCGCCGAGAAGATCAATTGCATATCATGATCACACTATGTGTGTATAATAATAAAAATACCATTGGCCTATATGCTGTATTGCTGTCATGTCTGAGGCGTGTTCACTTCATGGTTTATGAATTCCCGACAGATCATGACAAACTTCAATTGCATATCCTTGATATTATACTCCAGATAATCGTCGGAATCTCACGCTTGGGAAAATATTGCTCCTGCAGGCGGTATCTGTAATAAGTTTGCGAATCTTACGTTTGACGCAAATGTTCAAGTGTTTCGAAATATTTTTGCTGTTTTGCTGATCTTCGACGACGCAGGTGTACAAACCGGGGTTTTGATCGTACGCCAAGTTCGAAACTCTCTAAAGTTTATTGGAGTCAATAAATGCAGTGCGAAATATATTTGTGGTCTCTAATCCGCGCTCACCAAGCGCAGGCCGTTATCCAACACTTCTGCATTTTCCGGGAGTTGATCTTCGCAATTGAAGAGCCAATGAACTTTCGCATTCGGAGGAGTGTCTTCATCTAAAATTATATCATGGAAAGGTTCGAATCGAATTGTTCGAAATTAACTCGGTTATACACGGCCTTGTATCATAATTACGGACTCTTAATATATTAAATTCACCTTCAATGCATACTATTGTATTTAAGTGAGAAACACGCCAGACTAAACAGGTTGCAGGTATATGGATAATAAATGTAAGGGAGAGGCAGAAATAATACATATGCTTCGCTGCTGTTTAAACACAGTACGAATCATCATTATGTTTCCACTATTTCAGTGCCCTTGTTTCTTTTCAATCCGAGATAATACCTAGGATATCCTGATAATTCGTATATGAGTCATGATCTTGCATTAAATATGTATATACTTTATTGAAACCAATGTGGTATGGTCTATATATAGTTTTAAATTCATGAGTTGAACAGTTGCATAATAGCTTTCATCGAGTGAACAACGGAACATTCATTTGTATTAAATAATTGATTTGCAGGCTCGACATTGACCTGTTTGGTCTGGAAATCATATTTTGGGAATACCTTTACAGTCGAAATCCATCATTCTGCCGACTTTAAATTCTTTGCGGTAGGAGTCAAGAATGAAGTCTTCGCACGTCATATCGGTGTAATCGAAATAATCGAATTCGGGGTCATACAGGAAACTCAAATTTGTTGACGCTGATGATTCGTAGCCTGTCGTAAGAAGTGCGAATAATTGTTAGACATGCTTCTGCGTGTGAAATGATTTGATTTCTTTGTGTTGAAAACAATGTCTATTAAATATGTCAGGATTTTTGGAACGATGGGTATTGGCTATCTGACTGGCATGCCATACATCAGCGTTGCGGGCGACACCATATGGGACTTTCACACTATTAATCCGACGGTGCATCGTTATCTTGATCTTGGGAAACCTATGACATTACAGTAGTCTGTAACGGGCGGGAACAATGTTTAGCTAAGTGGAAGAAAGAAATACGTTTCATAAAACTCTTTTAGTGAACATCCTGACTTTCGTCACACCGTCCGACGGGCTTTTCTATACGCCTAGT
Organism: Botryllus schlosseri; assembly: GCA_000444245.1. Taxonomy (NCBI): domain Eukaryota; kingdom Metazoa; phylum Chordata; class Ascidiacea; order Stolidobranchia; family Styelidae; genus Botryllus; species Botryllus schlosseri. Next base: position 3,758 of record ATSW01014185.1, on the reverse strand, counting down.
CTGGTCATCATACAGATATTACGTCCTCAGGAGACTTACAGTAGAATCCCTTTTAAATTTGTTACTGTTCAGGCAACTATATATACGGGACTGAAGATCGATATAATCACGAAAACACAACACTATTATGGCTACAATGTAAGTGGATTCTGCTGACAAAGTGATTGTATGTCATTTTGATGTGGATGATACTGTATCATTCCTGATTCAGTTATGAATTTACTAATAACTCAGTACTGACAATAACTGAAGTTGTCAACCGTTTATTTTGATCTAAAAAATGTCATCAAGACCGCATCTGCCTAAATGTTTAAATTGAGGTGTTGAGAAATTAAGTAATTGAGGAATAATTATCAGTAATAATGAATAAATGCTTCGCAAAAGCAATAGTCGGCATCGCAAAAACACAAATTATGAGCTCTGGTATTAGTTAAGAATTAAAACTTGGATCAGAAACTCATATCAAACAAATATATTGAGTTACCTGAATAGTCGGTCATGGCCGAAGACTCTATCTCGTAACATCGAGCGATGGTAATCATTCCGAAGATGCAACACGTGATAATCGAATCCATTCTGTCGAGTGACCGCGAAGGAGATAAAATCGATGGTATCAAGTAAAGGGGTAAACCTGCAGCAATTAATTTAGCACGCGTTGTCAGAATGTTTAGGGTATGGATGAAATTTTCAACGATCAGACAAAAACAATTTCTCATTGCAAAGAGATAGGGTAAGCGTGCGGTTACTTGCACTTGTAGGACAGGAAATTAACGGAAGTTGCGCGTATACGATGCTTGGGGTTGATTTGATGGTAAATTTTTGTGAGTCTCGCTATATGGGATGGTTCGAATCGACAGTTCACGTTCGTGTTCCTTATGAAAACCTTGGTACTTTGGTGATTCGAAGAATAACCAAAACAGTTTTGTCGCTGTCAGACCTTTTGAAAAATCAATAACAGCGAATTCAGCATGTATATTCCGCTTTCGTTTGTTAGATTTATTCCCATTTCTACTTCAAAATACCCTAGCAGTCTAGAGGTGACTATTGTGGAACATATAATTAAACTAGACCCAAACCAACCAACCTCTTCCCCGACAAACGAACATAGGTTGTAGGCAAATGTTTGTTGAAAACTAAAATGCATACTCTGCATTTCTTAATGGCATGAGTGCTCAATATAGACACAAGAAACTGTTCAGTGCGCATGCGTGATTACACTTCACGGTAGTCGATCATTCAAGGCTACACTATAGTTGCCCTGGTCCTGCCTATTGTTAGCCGGTCTTGCTCTTCCACATGCAGCTATAAAACCGATACCTAAATCGCAACATCGATTTTCGAATCCCAGAATAACTCGCGACGACAGCAGGTTTCGCGTTGACCCCTGGCTGAATACAATTGAATTGCATTCAAAGTTAACAATTTGCGAATTCAAGTGCCAGCGAGTGTTCCCAATAAAATTTTCATAATGCTTGCTTGCTTGCGCATACAAATCTTCCACGGGTTCACACTATTTCAGCCCCGTAACACAAAATCCCGCGCTGTATATGCTAGCATACATTTAGCTAAAGTTTTCGTAGTTGATGTTCTGCCTGGTAATTTTACTTCAACTTGCTAAGTGTTTCATACGTAGCCGGCGTTGACAATTGCAATTCTTCCCATCCTCATTCGATATATTTTTCGGGCCAGGACTATTCCACGCCGCCATTGCGGATGCATCTGTTTCAGCGTTACCTGTTTGGGCGTTAAATAAGATATCAAATTTGGACCAATATGCCCAGCCCTATAATACCTAGGACCACCTCATGTATCTCGACAATCCGCTAACACCTAAATGGCCTGTTCGCGACTCTTTAAATTAATTCATATCAAATACATCGCGGGAGCTTCTTTACAGCCATGCGCCGTATATAATTCCTCGCGACACCACGCGGAAAGAGTCGATCCCTGTAATTTTCGTCCTAAGACTCATTGAAAGCGATTAATCCCGGTCATTGTACCGACTCTAGGAATCTGTCCAAATCGAGAAATTCCCGTTCGTATTTATAGATTTTCAGGAGCCGTTAATCCGGCCGATTCAAAGTTACAANTGGGACTGCCANNGCANTTTTTCGCCGGCGAAAAACTCGTGCGGCGCTTCCCTTTGAACACCCGGCGTTCCACTATGACGTCAGAACGCCGCAAGCAACCGCTTTCAGACCTTTTTTGATCCCGAAAGTTCTTACGAGACGCCGTGCGAGTAATTCGGAAGTATCCCGAGGGATTCAACATCCACTGCAGATTTAATCGATTCCACGTGATTAATAATTAAAGTAATGGCCGTCTGATAGTAACCTCCTATACAAGGTCACTACGTGCGTAATTACGCTGACGCACACCCTTTTGTCTACCGTGGCCATGCGTATAGCGAGGTGCCAACGTAGAATCGCGAAAGGTGCGGCAGGAGTTTTCGGTCAAATGATGTCATGTGGATTCGGTCATAGGATGACTAATGTGTCAAGTCTTTGGAATGAGAAAGTGTTGAAATTAATAGATTGTAAGCATGAGTGGGCGGACCTGAAATGCATGTGACATGTGATTAAATCTAAACATATTATTGGTAGCAGATGATGGGTCTCAATGCGGTCGGTGATACGAATTATGCATTAAACCAAACATTCATCACGCGTTATTCACCGGCGGGTGCTTCTAATGACGGGAAAACCAATGTCAGGTCACGGTATGGAAAGACGGATAGTTTTGACCCCTTCTAATAATGCTTAAGTGGTGCGCGATGATATCACGGACGTTAAACTATTCAGGTTAAATATTTTTTGCAGAAAGTCCCATTCATCACTCGGATAACTGCCTTTCCCATTTATGACCCTAGCAATGGAAGCAGAAATGGGCAGAACTGACGGAAACGATGCAGGGAATTTCGCCGAAATTTCCCGAAAAACAATTGATATATCGAATGCCAAATATTTAATAATTCCAGACCACTATATCTCCTACTCTAACAGTATTATAGTAGCCTCTGTCATTTCGTATTTGGGTATCAGTTACGCAAAATATGACATTGCTGATTAAGCAACTCATTCCGGAGCAATCTCAGACTCAAGCGAAATCAGGCATGATTAAACTGTTGCTTATTGATGCTTTTTCTCGCGTAAAGTGACAGAAGTTTGCTGATCTAAGTGTCGTAAAATTTGAATAGGTTACATATGCACCACACATTTGTCTATCTGCGAAAAACATATTACTGGCTCGTATGAGCCTAGATACATCAATACGCGGCGAATACCGTAAATATTACTATGTACATTTCCGAAGATAAAGCGCTCATGGTTTACTATAGTCAAGTAAAACCTATGCATCCACATTCCGCCGATAGAAACCATGAGCGTCGAGGGCAATTATTTCCAATTGACCCCGAAAGCATTTCCGTGGAAGTTCGTTTACAACCTACCACTTCGACCAAAACGCATTTCCTTGGAGACAGAGCTATTGGAAGCTATCACCAACACCCACAGGAATTGATAGTGATTCGAAGCGCGAACGGCTGCACCGGTTATCATGCAGATGAGACCCGGAGAGTTGGATCAGACTTCATTACTGAGCCAGTATTGTAGCCGTACACCCATTCACAATATTGAGTAGAATCGAGATCATATGTGCGCAATATATCAGTGGTCGGGAACCTTTTTTGGCCGAAGAGCCTTATTGGCCCTATTTTTTCCATCTCAACTCCCGAAGAGCCATACATTCCAATCAACTGT
>ATSW01014184.1:0-14155 GCA_000444245.1 Botryllus schlosseri | reverse complement strand
CGAACTTGAGTGATATCAGGCCCACGATATGGGTATTAAAAGTTGTCAGGAACGGAGTACTTTTACTTTTCCTACACGGGTAGATTTAAATCTACTCCTACTAAACAGTTTAAGACTGTATTCTGTAAAGCAAAAAGTAGTTTTCGGGCATGTTGTCATTACTTTTATATTAGAAATTGTTATAGCGATTGTACAAAATAGATTTCGCACCTGGTATCTGAATTTATGTTCGAATATTGCACTTGTTTGTGCTGCCATCTCTAATTTTGCGTTGGATACACGTGGCAACTTCAGTTACCTCCAATTGACTGCTAAAAGTAAGTGACCCTCTGACCAAATCTACTTTCTGAAACTATTTACTTCAATACTTTGTTGATCTACATTTTCGTCTTCCAAGTAGTTTTACAAGTCTTGCAAATCGTTACTTCGATTTTACTTGAGCAAAATCTATGGCATTAGTTTTATACTTCCACTTGAATACTAACAATGACCTCATCTGCTCAATATCTCCGTTCAATTGTTCATCTAACTCTAGGTTTGGATGACCCGAAGCTCCTTCCAAAATTTTACTTTCGCGACGACGCTACGAAGCTTTGGGAAATCATCGAGCACTTCGTTTCGACAGTAATTCAGCATTTCTACCCTACCGAAGAAGTCAGTATATGATCAGAAGCATATGTAGTTCCTCGAAATGCTCCGATTCATGTATAATAGCGGGGGTGGGCAAGTATTTTCCTCCGCGAATCAGTCGAGAAGCAGAAAATACATTTTTCTATAAAGACTTTAAAATGTCTTTGTGATACTACAAATTTTATTGTCTTGGTCGATGCCTAACAAGCAGCGTGCAGTTTGGCGAAATATAGCCTTGTTGTTGAGCGAAGCTTGCAGTTCTTTTGAAACTCGCCCTGCCTTGAACGAGTGCCTATCTTCGTGTTTTGTCATACTGATTTGAATTATACTCCTTAAACACGGCGGCTTACTCGGCACTAACTACTTGAAAGACAGATTCACCCGTGTCTTCAGTAAACAAATATTTAGTGCTCCAAACCATCTTTCAATTTCAACTTTCGGCTTTCTTTTTTGACATTGACATCCGTTCATCCTTTATGGGAGATGATGACACATATGGTAATCACAGGCACTGATTGACTTGTTTCAAGAAGTAGTAATTTGGAAACAATTAAATAGTATATTCATATTGAAATGAAACCGAACATATTCGGGTTCATTTCAATATGAATATACTATGTAATTGTATATTGAGGTTCTGTACCTCCAAGAAGTTCTTCTAACTTGGAAACATATTCCGTAACAATATGAAGCCCATACCGTGAAGTGCGTGATGTGAAAATGACAACAAAGAAGGTTTGTTGACTTCTTGTGACTTTAATTGTTACGGCATAATTTGCTATACATCGACATTATCATGAATCTGGATTACGCATGCGAGGTACATACTGTAACAGTGTGGCTGTGTCGTGCCTGGAGCAGTAGATAGCTGACTGGCGACCGGCTGGCTGTCTTTAGGTTGGCGACTTCTTAACTCACAGTTTCACTCGGTACGGATGTATTGCAGCAGAGATACGTTAGGCGCTGAGGTGAATCTCAGATCTCAAGGCCGTCACAGAGAAACGTGGGTTTATATACCCGAAAATGCGTAACAATGAATGTGATTGTAATGCGTTAGCCAATGAGAACGGGTTGGTAAAGTTATAATGCCAGGAAAAAGGCAGTACTCTAGCTAGGACTATGTTTGGCGTAACAATGCTTACAAAGCTTGCGCAACACTAGCAGATAGTAGAGTTCTACAAGTTGTCATGATATACTAAAATCCTAATACAAGCAAAGTATAATTCCTTCATAACGGATGCCTGGCGTTAGCTAGGGACATTGGATTAAAAGGACCAGCGGTCCGCTACACCGACCCTCCTTTGAGAGGGAGCGGAACTAGGTGACGCGAAAGAGTCAAATTAAAGAATTAACGTTGTCGATATCCGTCATGAAGGAAGATGGCAAATGCGTGGGTTTAAAGCTAACAAATGCAAAAACATGCAGTTATGAATGATTGATGGACCGAGTGAATTTTATATTATAACAACACACTACTAGCCTATAAAATAGCCTATGTAAAAATAACAAAAGGGTAATCACCCACGCAGGGGTGGCAATACAATAGTTGAATCGATCGCGCCGCGCGTGGGGGCAAGGTTCTTAAAAAAAATCATGACAAGTAAATCACCCACGCAGGGGTGGCAATACGATAGTCAAATCGATCGCGCCGCGCGTGGGGGCAAGGTTCGTACAAAGTCACCATGATGAGTGACTAATGAGTCAATATGTGCAGGACCCTCGACGGTACGTGCTGGGATGCTGGAATGGGCTGTATTGGTGATTGGTGTCGCTACCGAGCCATGAGCGTGTGGCGTCATCATTACGTGCGTGTGGACAGCTGAACCTCGGACCTCGGTATCGAAACCGGGCGATTCGCACTAATTGTCTTACTCCGTTGCCGTATGCTGCTGTACTGTTGTGACCGTTGTACGTCGGTGTCAAATCCCGGAGGAGTCGGTTCGTACGAAGCTTTTGGAGGCCAACGTGGAGTAAGAACTGGTTGTTGAAGTCGTGCGTTGAGACAGGGCCGTGAACTGTGCGTCGTGCGGCTGTCGGTAATGGAATGAGCGAATCAATAGAGGTTGTGTCCATCTGTCACGCGTTCGAGTGGTAGCCAAGATTGACCGATCGCAGTTTAGTGTCCTGGTGGCCCAAGCATCCGAGGTCATCTCGAAATGAGCAGCGTACCGTCGTCCGGGTAGGCTGAAAACAAGCTAGGCGCCAGCATGATGTGATAAAAAAAATAGTCTTAACGATTACTACGCCTAGACGAAGTACAGAACATACGGAAAGTAAAACAATGCAATTACCAGAGCCTAATAACCACAATCCAGGCGGGGGTATGAAATAAACGGGGGTGAAGGCAGTGCCCAGCGTAGGACAGGATTCTGTGGCCCGTCAGTTTGCCCGATTCGGATCGGCCGATGATGAGTGGTGTAAGCCTACTGAAATGATGCGTGTGACAAATGCGTTGCTCGCGGTTTGTGTCGCGTACGGAGGACAAATCTCGTCACATGGAATAAATTAGGGTGTTACGCGTCTAATTAAGCATGAAGATGGCCCTAAAGACATTGGAAGTAGCGCGTGCAATCGTAACTGTGGTAGGCCATGCTATAATGATGCATGAATTTTTGAAGGTATAGCGCTGTGCCGACCGATATCATAAAGAAGCGGCCACTGTTTGTATAATGTGTATACGCAGTGTTGTCAGTGGTAGAGGAACCCATCCATCACACCGGTTCGCGAAGTAGGAGGTGCAAAGGTGAACATTCTTATCGCGTGATAAAGGAACATATATAACCGGAACACGACAATATTCAATGAATTCAGATGTGAGTCCAACTGTACCAAATCCTTCCACAGACTTCATGCGACCCCTGATCCCTCGCCCACGGAAGATGCATTTCCACGCCGGTTTCATCGTATCCGCCAGCAGACACTCCGAAACCGCGCAACGGCCGCGGCGAAATTTAATGAAGAGAAAAATAACCAAGACTGCCTTTAGGCCGTGCGCTGGAAGATCGGGGTCGCACGTGCGCGCAGAAATCCGAAGACGCCCTCGGAGCTAGAGTGTTCACTCTTACTAAACAATGAACATATGCCGAGTGTCCCAGAGCACTAGATGGATCCTCAAAGGTGTCGTGAGCCAAGTTCAAGCGTATGAACAGACGGAGCTCGAAAGACAGTCCTTGTACTTAGGCAGCGCTAGTTACCCGACCAGGTTACGTCACGATAATACTAAGATTGAAAGAGAGCAAGACGCAACGGGAGATTTGATACAACCATTAAGTGGAAGTGACTTCGTGGCTAATGGATAATTAGTGATTGCTGGGAAAACTGGCTGTTCATGCAACTAGGGCGAAAAGGACGAAAGCAAAAAAAAAAGAGAGAGCACGTAGGAATGAGATTATACATGCCGTCCTAATTACTTGGCTTGAAAGTGGCGGAACATGCAAAATATAGAAGTATCGAGCAAATCCATAAGGGGAACGTTCGTGCCAGCAGCTTTGTTATGGATAGTAGTTATGGCCTCTGGATTGTTACTAGCCATAGAAACTGTTTAAATATATGCACGTGCACACTGCAATGTTAAATGGTAATGATAGGATTGAAAATGAGATAGGCGAGTAAACAGTTGCAATACAAAAGTTATTTGGAAAAACTGTTCTGGCGCCTAGCCTATTCTCAACAATCGAAAAGATGAACAGGTTACCGGGTAGGTGAAGATCCCGTGGCTCCTGATATCGATGGCGAACGTACGGTCTTGCAATATCCTGAGGCTTTGTGAGTTACCGAACTCAGGGCAACATGTAACAGTGTGGCTGTGTCGTGCCTGGAGCAGTAGATAGCTGACTGGCGACCGGCTGGCTGTCTTTAGGTTGGCGACTTCTTAACTCACAGTTTCACTCGGTACGGATGTATTGCAGCAGAGATACGTTAGGCGCTGAGGTGAATCTCAGATCTCAAGGCCGTCACAGAGAAACGTGGGTTTATATACCCGAAAATGCGTAACAATGAATGTGATTGTAATGCGTTAGCCAATGAGAACGGGTTGGTAAAGTTATAATGCCAGGAAAAAGGCAGTACTCTAGCTAGGACTATGTTTGGCGTAACAATGCTTACAAAGCTTGCGCAACACTAGCAGATAGTAGAGTTCTACAAGTTGTCATGATATACTAAAATCCTAATACAAGCAAAGTATAATTCCTTCATAACGGATGCCTGGCGTTAGCTAGGGACATTGGATTAAAAGGACCAGCGGTCCGCTACAATACGTAGGCTGTGTAATCGCTGCTATTATTGAGCACTCTAACAGGCTTGAAAGTAAACGAATTTTCGGTTCAGTTTATACAGCCTATGGTTTTAGTCCACGCAGCAACATTAAGAAGTAGGTTTTATGTTTCGAATTCCAAGCAGCTTCTCGCGGGCCGCTCAGAATAGTTCCGCACTTTAGTACCTGCATTTGAATATTGCATGATGTACACTGAACAATTGCGCAATATACGTGCGCGTCATCAATAAATTATCAAATGCAGTAAAACATTGGAATTTTATATCCGCTCGTCCCCGGATACACCTTCGCGACCCTTCAGGTCAGACCTGGGCAAAGTACGGCCCGCAGGCAAAATACGGCCCGCGAAGTCATTCTGTGCGGCCCGCGAAAGGTTGCTTGGAATTCAAAACATAAAACTATCTTTTTGAATGACTAAAACCAAAGGATGTATCAAATGAACAGGAATTTCGTTTACTTTGAAACCTGTTCATCACGTACCTGACATGCGTAATCCAGATTTAAAATGAAGGCATGTGGCACAGTATGAGAAGCAATTGAAATTACAAAAAATCACTCTTTGCATATAGTTTAGTGCAAACCTTATTTGTTGCCATTGTTACACTACGCATTATACAGAATGTGTTTCAATTTGATACGTGGCATGTTTCCAAATACCAATCAGTGCTCGCGATTATTATATGACCCATTATATCTATTACCCATAAAGGTTGCCAGGCCGAAAACTGGAAGTCAAAGAAGGTTTAGGTTTAGAATTTAGAGCACAAAATATTCGTATACTGGAGTCAGTGGTAAACCCGTCCTTCCAGTTTTTGCCGAGCATGTCGCCGAGATTAAGGATTTTAATTAAAGTCGGTCTTCTGACAAAAACACGAAACACTCGGTCAAGGGATGGTGAAGTTCAGAAAAACTGCAAGCTACGCTAAATATAAAGGGTATTTAAGCTGTACACTGCTCGGAAGGCAGTAGGCCTACAGCCAAGAAAATAAACTTGGTACTATTGCATATACATTTCAGTGCAATGGTTCTCGAACTGGCAGACGTGAAAGCATCAGAACCGTGGCGCGAAGTCGATGTCTATTGTGTATTGTGTATTGTCGGACTTTGATATTTCAAAATTCTCTCATCAACAGCCATAATCGTCCATGCCATCAAACTATCCGTTGATTTCACTTTTTAATATTTTTTGATATCATGATAAGGGGCGTGAAATTGTTCACTATTATCGTAAAGGGAGGCGTGCCTAAAGAGTTTGAGAACCACTGTTTCAGATTCTTAATAGAGGAACATGGATAGGTGTTTAAAGGGAGCTAAAATGTATCATGTTTAACATTGCATCGAATCATGACAGCAAATAGCTATTTTTTTAATTAACCGTCACTTTCTCAATACCTAATATCAACACATTCATTGAGTCTCATTTATTACCAATGTAATTTGCAAATAAAATTAAAACACGTTGGAGAACATAGCTAAAAAATTTCACTCGGCCCGCCAACGTATTTATTTTCCTCATTTGGTCCGCGGATGAAAATAATTGCCCACCCCTGCTTCAGGTAGAAAACCACTGCTGTATGACATAAAGGCTCTAAGACCGTTACGTGACAATACTATTATTATATTCTTTATTCACAGTAAAACTAGTAAATACACACATAATCCGGGGAGCAACCTGTCTCCGAAGGAAAATGGCGAGATTGGAGTAAATTTGTTATTATTAATAATATTATTATTATTCAGAAGCTGAAAATAGAGTGGCGCCTATCACCGTTTGGTCTTGTGCAACACGACATTAATCAATAATAATCTGACAATAATCCAAATAATTCGGTCACAACTCAGCACATATTCTACCACGTATTTCAAAATGCTTTGTTAAGTTAGTGGGTCAATGAAGCAAAAAGAAATATTCATAGAAATACAAGTACGGCCAAGAAACGTATGAAAATCTTGCGAAGGAGGACTGTTCATCATAAAATGCTCGACAGTATCGGGTATATGACATTCCTCCAACATCTACACGACAGGACATTGTGGCCGATAAATTCCTGCAGGACATGATGGAGGATATTGCCATCGAAGGCATTGGTTGGGGAGATGAAAAGCATCGCAAGGGATTGCCGTATCCACTGCGCACAGTCGATCAACTGGTAAGAATGTGATCGAAATGCCAAATATCAAACGATTGCTATACTTGTCATCGTTGGTTATTTAGTAGCTACACTGGTACTGACTTAGAGCATTCACTTTCTTTGTTACAATATCACCGATAGTCTCATATTTTCGTTAGTTTGGTACGGTCAGAGGTGGTCAGTAACGAAGTAATTCTACTTTTTCGGAATGCTCAAGTTTACCTACTTGTTGTAATTACTCAGGAGGATGTGCTTTTAGACTACTTGCACTACCTGTAATTGTAATCGCAATTATAATATAACGTTATATTCCTAGAGTAGGTTAAGACCGTTTGAATGCTTTAGTTTAGTCAAAGGCAAGCTGACTTTTTTTAATAATCATTATTATTAATTTTTGAGCTGAACCGTGGAAAATTTTCAAAATGGAAAAGGTTGGAAACCACTGGATCTACTGGTGTATTTTATAGTAATCTATCGAAAAACCAACATTATTGACAGAATACATTCGCAAATTTTAACAAGCAGATGCATAAATTAAGCCCGCAAGAAGTTGTACCGATTAACCTATGGTGGGCCAAAGATTATAGTTATTTTTGTTTTGGGCGGAAGGTGGCTGAAAAATGTTGTTTCGGACCTGGTTACAACACACAACCAGATAACCGCACAGACCTAGCAGTATAAAGCAGGTCCGTCAAACACACAACCGACTGACCGTATGAGGCCAAACCGACGATTTCATTCGACCCGTGAATAAGTCTGCTGCAGACCCAAGCATACTCCTGAGCTCACATTAGAGATGGCTCAATTCAAAACTTATGTTTCACTCCCCTCCCGTATACAGTCGATAGGTGAAGTTTTGCTAGTATGACGTCATATTGACTGACAATGAGTGCATACCTCATTGTAAAATCCGCTAGTGGGCGCTAAAGAAGGTCCGGAATTTGATCCATAAAAATATGGTAGCCCTAGACTAGTTACTTTTGTAAACGTTAGATTTCTAAAAGTTTCAAGAAGTTTTTGAATCAATTTGTATCGCTTTTACCAGTGAAATTATGATGACAACGAAACCAAATCTATTTTCTGGAACCACCTGCCACAAGAGTTTTCAAACTTTTCTTAACTTCTTGTACCCTTACAATTTATCTGCATATATGGCGTACCCCTCAATAATAATATAGCCAAAGTGTATAAATAGGCCTAAATAAAAATACGCATAATAAACAGAATTGACTCTAACCGTATTCGTGTGTGCTGCCAGCAGTTATGGGACTATCAAGTGCCAGCTTTTCAGCGCCAGAAAGACACACCAAGTTTTAACCAATACGAAGTGCGATCCCAGAAAGATCGCCGGCGATAGAACATTGGCCGAAGATCACGCCTGATGACCGTGCCCTTGCAATCTGGGACTAGCGGTACAAATGTAACGAGCAGAGACCGTGAATATTGCGTCCTGTGAATAAATGCAAATTGGGAATCGCGCGCATCTCACCAAAGATATTTCTAATTTAATTAGCCGTGGTACGTGTGAGCGATCTGGCGACTGGCGACGTGCCCAAAACTTTCGAAACCACCAGCATCCTTAGATCACGTGGGCAATTATATGATACGCAATTACTAATATTATTGACAAAATTCATTCAAGAATTACTTACTTCGCGCTTCACGTCACCGTATATGATATACACGATGTTCCTACATGACAATGAAGTCGTGATCTCGAGTAACCGTGACGTGGGAGCCCCCTCCCCCCCCAGAAATACGGTGAATCGTCCTAAAGGATCGATAACATTATGCTTTTTGGGTGAAAGTTCACCCTAGCCTAGAAGTTGAGTTATTCACCCAATAAAAGCCCAAGACCAAAGTTTTTTACTGTATTTTTATATCTTTTAAAGGGGGCGTCTTTTACCTCATATCATTTTCGCCTTCATCCTTTATCGCTTTATATTTAATTAACTGTGCTCTCCGTATCAGTGCAAGCGAATTGTCGTTATACGGCCCGGTGTTTTGTAGGTTCAACTCTGCACGTCCGTCATCTTCACCAGCTCTGTGAATCACTCCTCCGTTAATTTTCCGCAGTACGACCAGTACAAATACATTCCAAACAGCCCGCCATCCATGGTACAACCGCCGCATCACAAGGGCTAGGTAAGCTCATCTGCTGATTGCTTGCGTAGCATGTAGCGACCACCAACGGATGAATTTCGATTGAAAGATCGATGTTTTACGACTAATCAGCGGTTATGATTTCGATTGTACGCACATCTGTCGCCATCAACCGTTTAGGGAGTGTCAATACCGGAAAATGAAAGACTTGCCGTTGCAGCGGTACCCGAAGTCAACACTTATGCAGTATGCATGAACATGAGCAATTTACGGACAATACCGGTATTTTCGATTGTTCAAGAAGGCTGTCGTACCCTTCTAGCGAGGCTGAAATGATCATACCCACAAAGTAGCGATGTATATTTCACTATGCGCAAAATATTCAGGGGACAATGGAAAGAATATTGAAATCACTGCCAGGTGCGGCGACGTCAATGAATGTGATTTCCCTTACCTCGTCTTTGTCTACCTACGCACCAGATGAGGTTAGTCATGCTCACAATTATTACACCATTTCATGAGTACTTTGACCCCGTTGTATAGTAGCCTACGGATTACTGATTTACTGGACGCGCGACCATATTAACGATGTAATACTAGCTACCTAAATATTCAGAGGCCAAACTATTCATTCATGTTGGATGAGTAGGCCTAGGCCTATAAATAACGCGCTACTGTATCTTATAGACTACTGCAAGTAATGATCTACAACAGGGGTCACCAACACGCGGCCCGCGGGCCGCATGCGGCCCGCAAAGTCATATTTTGCGGCCCGCGATTTGATTTGAGATTTTGGAAGAGAGCTAATAAAACATTTTGAAATGCTGAAATTGACGTGCAATGGTCCAAACACTGCCAAGACCGAAACGCTTAGAAAACGGCTTAGGGCAATAGTTCTGAAACTGGGTGGGCGAGAAAGCATCTGATGGCGGCCCGAAGCTGCTGTCAACTGAAAAAATTTTCGCGCACGGCGCGATTTAACTCGGATTCATAGTTATAGCTATTGCTCTGCGTATAATCCGGAATTCATATTATAGAATTCTCTCACCAACATTCGTAACCTTCCATGCCATNAAACNATATCCGTTGGGATTGCTAGCATTATGGAAGCATTTTGTGATATGANGATAAGAGGGACGCGAAATTTTTCACNATCATAAAGGTGGACATGTCTNAAAAGNATTGAGNACCACTGGCTTATNTAGGGTTTCCCAACANGATCAAGCTTTACGTGGNGATGGTCTTTCAGCTAGTAACGTATCNCTCTATATATAANCCTCCAAGCGTTTCCANGTATNGTNCACAGCTCCGAGTTGGAAATAAAACGAAATTGATTATAGGGGTCCCTTTTTTGCATTTTCATTCCTTAAAATATTCTTTCTTTCGTGGTCACTATACCCATCGCATATGTTAGGAAGCATAGCGTGGTACTGATGTAGAGTTTTAAAACGTTGGTACCTACTTTATATCGAAACTGAATGCATGCGGCCCGCGACCGCTACAAAATTTGAAAAGTGGCCCGCGACCCAATTTGAGTTGGCGACCCCTGATCTACAATGAACATAGCACACAGGGAAAACTCATTGTGCATGCAGTGCCGGCGAAAAATATTTTACATTTAGTCGGCATGTAAATGTGGCAAAATCGCACAATATTTTACATGTTCTCGAAGAAATTTTCAAGGTCTTGCGAGATTTACCCTATACATCAGAATGGGCCGACGTAGGGAGATGCCCATGGATAAAAACATCGTGCCTGGCTTTGTTAGAGAAGGCAATATCTGTGATGTTTATAATTTATATATATTGTGCGTAAGAGACGCAATTTATCAATTGAAAAGACCTAAAAGACTCATAATGTAGACCTTTTTGGCCACCCCTGTAAATAGATTATGTTTGGCCCATATTTTGCTGGATATATATATCTGCTACGAGTATCCACTTTCATGGACTTGTGACATATTGAAACAAGGCCTCATCTTACATTTTTGGATTGCTTCACAAATTCTCGCATATCCTTCACACGCGTAGATTTTCCTGGGTGATTATCCGGACAAACTCTTTGTGGACAAGGAAGCGAAAGAGGCCATGAGGGAATTTCGAAGACAGCTTGTTAAATATGGAGAAGACGTGACAAAGCGAAACAGCGAAGTCCAGTATCCGTACGAGTGGCTTCTCCCAGCGAAAATTGCAAGGAGTATATCAATCTGATTTTGTGTGATGTATGTAGCAATGTAGCATTGTAGCATGTGTCACATTACTCACGTATTAATATTTATAGTAGTATGCATTTCGCCCACATGTAGGCTACTCATTTCACTTAAATATACTGACAATATGAATATAATTGGTAATCAAAGAAATAGCTGATTTTCACTTTTTGCAACAATACTTGGGGTAAACCCATATGGGTCTGCGGCAATCAAAAAGGTGAATTGATAGCCAATGTCCATAAATGGAATGAAGTTGATTTCGTGGAGAAAATGAATAAACAAATAATATCTGGTGATGTCTGTCGGCTGCGTTTGATGAGGTATTAATTTTTGATAATTCTACCCCTCACTGTAAGTAAGCTTTAGCTAGGCTGTGTGTCAGTTCTGAACGAGTCTAGACGAGTTTTTGGTGGTATCGTGTAGCATAGCAGTGTGTAGATCTATATGTAATGTAGCGTAGTTCCAATAATAAACCGTCACGGTCTAAGAGGCCGCGGTTGCCTAGAAGCATCCATCGTCCTATACATATACATAGGCTACATGAGTCAAGTATTTGATCATGTTTTGGATTTGGAAGGTAGAGGACGATGAATCAGCAAGTGAGAAGGTTCGGGGATATTATAGTGTTGGTAAACAGAGTCGGCTACATAACGTCCCGTCTTCAAGCGCAGTGATCTTGGAGAATAAGTACCGTCAGGGCCGTAACTGCCGCACCCCAAACCCCCCAATTGGGGGGCCCGAGCTCGAAGGGGGCCCAAAATTATTTCGTGAATTAACATAAATTATAGAGTATTTTTTGAAAATTTATGCAACTATTTCAAAAAATTTTCTCGTTTCGCGCGATTTCAAGGTGCAAAATATCTTGAATATTGGGTACTCTTCCCCCAAGAAAAAATACAAACGATTTATAGAAATGGGCATATCGGCGTTGGCCATTACCTCACCACGACGCACCAAGACATATGAAGTCTTAGATCATGTAACATGCGACCGCAAGAAGTGTGCCAGAACGATAGGCAGCGAGAATACCTTGGCCGAAAAGGACTCCCCTTCTGCTGACCGAAAACTTCGTTTGATATACGAAATACATGTAGGTTTAACTGTCCATAGGCGCCTAAATGACTGGAGCCTAAATGTTCCTGTCTTGGCAATCTGAACCTCACAATACAAATACCACCCCGCAGGGAAAAATTATATGCCAGGGAAGAAATACCAATTTGGAATCGTGTGATCTTTTAGTTTTGTACTTTGGGCGATTCTATATTTTTGATATAGCAGACAGGAGACCACGAAATAACATCATGTAACGAAGTCATACCAACGGGTCCACCCGCCCGAAGATGTTTAATTATTATTTACGGGCTCTACGGGTAAATCTGATTACGTGAGCAGAGAGGACAACAAATTGATAGCAATATTCATGCAATCTTATTGTCCGATTTTATCATGAAATATCGAAATATTTTGCGCATCGCGCTGGCTCGCTAATCAGTACATCTTTGATTTCGTGGCAAAAGCGAACAACGTGATGGCGGGTCGGTGTATCACCGTATGGGAGCCCAAGAATCAAGCTTTATTGGGGGTGACGAAGTGCTGTTTCGTTCCCGCCAACGGGTACACAATACACCCGAAGATGTTTAATTATTATTGAGGGGTCCTACTTTTTTAAACACACCTCACTCAACTCTACCGGTAAATTTGATTACGTGAGCAGAGAGAGGATAAAATTGATAGCAATATATATGCAATTCCCAATAATATTGCCCGATTCAGCTATGAATTATGGAAATTTTAGGCGCTTCGCGCGTTTAGACGAGAAAAGCTGACTCACCAAACGGACACTCAATATAGATGATATGTAGCGGTAAACATCGCATAGCCTGAGGGGGGTCTGGGGGGCGAAGCCCCCCATAAGTTCGGTTTATCACCCTATGGGGGGCCCTTGACCAACGTTTTTTGGGAGGGGCTGACGAAGTGCTGTTACGGCCCTGAGTACCGTACATACCAAGCTGAGCTATTCCCGCACGTGGATTATCCTATGTGGCGTGATTTTGTTTTGTGCTAATTTGCTCAGCATGCAAGAATCAGTCAGCTCTTCCCGAATCCTGAAACTTCCAGTCGGATAGCCGCTATGTTAGGGTTGCCATACGTCCGGAATTTCCCGGACATGTCCGGAATTTGACTGTTTATACTGCGTCCGGGATGAAATACCAAAATATACTTAAATGTCCGGGATTCTGAAGACTTTTTCGTGTGCCTTTGTAGATTTTGTGTGCTGACTGCTACCTCGGACGCTGATCATAGCGGGCGCTACTGATTGATTGTTCGTTAATTAGTTAGAATGGTGTTGATTTATGGTTGAGGATATTGACACACAGAGCTCGTGTGACCCGTGTAGAGGGAGAGGTCGTTTTGTTGTTGTTGTTGCGTTGAACTTGTGGCATTTTCCGTTTTCATCTTTTAAACACACTTCGCAGAAGCTATCGCGGTCCATCATCAACAATGGCCAGTTTCAAGGTGACGGATGTGCAGACGCGGTATGATGGAGCGGGTGATATCGCAACATGGATAAAGCGGGCGAAACTGGCAAAAACTTTGCTAAAACTTGAGAATTTGGCTGTCGTAATTCCGATCTTTATCGACGGTGACGCAGTTGCCGTGTACGACCAGTTACCGGCGACTGAAAAGAATGACGAACATTGCATCGAAGAGGCTCTGTTGCGTGCCTTCGCCTGTGATCAGTTTTCGGCGTATTGGGTATTCAAGACGAGGGTGTTGAATGAAGGGGAGTCGTTCGACGTTTTC
>ATSW01014182.1:0-10488 GCA_000444245.1 Botryllus schlosseri | reverse complement strand
TCCAAAAATCGAGTGACTTGACTTGACTCGAGTCACCTTCGAAAATCGATTGACTTGACTCGAGTCAAAATGTGCAATGACTCGTGACATGAAGGTAGTGACTTCTGACTTGATCCCAACACTGGTAAATTGTTGTATTGACTCAAGTCAGCTTCTTGAGAGTGGTAAGTGACTCGAGTCATTGCGCATTACTCGACACATTCTATATGACTAGTTTAAGCCTCCTATATCAGGACCAATCACTGAAAAATAGGCCCAGCAATTGTCTTTTATGTGTTTGAATAAACATGTTTAGAGTGAGAAAAATTATTATATTATGAATCCGAGATCTTCGATATCACCCAAGAGTTTCGCAGAAGGGAGTTGAACCTGACTTGATTTCGATACTGAACTGTAAATACCGTGACTTGGACTCAACCCGTTGCTTCCTAGCTTGAACTTGGTTGTGAATTGAAAACCACTCGAGTCAAAACTATGAAGTCAAATTGACTACCAAACCAAACTTCCTAATATGTTTGGGACTCAAGTTGTTGCTATTTTGCCATTTAACACGATTTGTGTAGTTGATCTACACCTCAGAGTATCTCTTAACAATTGATGATATTGGATTTAATTTACTCGTAAAATTCTTCCAAACACTCGCGTGAGAATAAGTCAACGGCGCTTACAGTCCCAAATGCAATTACGAGCACTTGTCTCCATGTAGTTTAACCATTCAATGTACCGTAATTACTGTTTTATTTTGACTCAGGTATATGCCTTTACCACAAGTGCAAAATGATGCCGAGATGCCACATGTAGCGGTACATCTCCCTGAATCAGATGAAGAAGAATGTGATAACTCCAACGATTTGAAAGATGATACACAGAGAGAGATCAAAGTTGATGAGAGTAATATTCCATGCAAATGAATCAACTCGTTTGCTACTGATCTCACAGAATCCGCTCATGTGTTTAGATCTCGTCCTGAGTGCAATGAAAGGGATATCTCTGTCTGGTAGCTGCATTCCTTCATGGGCCAAAGAACTATCTGAACCTGAATGGGACAATATTGTGAAACGCACCATCAAGGGTGAAAAATTACTACATAGCGAGAAAGAATCTGAATGATTCGCTCACGATACAGTAGGAGAGCTCTGTTCTCACTACCTGTTCATTTCCTCCAATGTGCCAGTCTCTCTATTTCACTGTCAAGAGAAATTGATACCAGAATCATGAAAAAATATATTTATTTGCAAAAAACAAATCTCAAAGAACATGGTTTTTGAATGAAGCAAGTATCTGGGCAACTGCAAAATGCGAATCAAGATGGAAACGATTCTGCTGAACTGAAGATATTGGTGGATGACGGTTCGTGTTTTCTGAACGCAATGACACAGTGCAGATTTCTGCCCTTCTTCTTGGTTTTGCGCTCCTGCATTCCTTTATGTGTGTGTCTGATGTCAAAATAATTCGGTGACTCCGCATGGAGGTCCTGGAGAACATCAGTCCACCTGCGATTCGTGCAAAATATGAAGCAGTACTATTGACTTTGTTCTAGGGTAGAATATATTAGGCGTGCAGGAAGGATGGTGATGTTATTATCAGTCTTAGCAATGATACGTACTTTTTGCAGTGAATAGCCGGATGACATTTACTTGGGTCGCCTATCAGCAGCCATGTTGTAAATGATGCTGCATCACTACTGCTTCCATTTGGATTTTCATTACACTCGTGTGGTAGAGCAGAGTAGGCTTGCGTGGCGGTCTGTAAGAAGGGATTGTTGATTAGTCGCACGTTAAAAAATTTGAAGAGTTGCTTGATTGCTTCCCAAATAAGTCTTCGGCATAATTGGTAAAACTACAGCAAATGGCACAATACTGTGCAATGGGACAAGATAACGAAATCGAATTTTCGTTATCACATATACTTCTAGACATGCACCATAAGCTATGCATGGTTTCTGGTGTAATCCAAAACAGGATTTACTAATTTACATTTACGCATGTCTGAAAGATACTTGCCTCAAGGAAGGAGAAATAGGACTATATCAATAAAGTATCCCACCCTTGTGTGTTGATTGCATCTTTATCGAAATATTATAGCGACATTGTTGGATTGGTTTTGGTCGGGTACTCTTAGGGAATGTAGTCCCCTACCGTTGGAGTGTCTTCATATCCAATCGGGCAGAAATAGTGATTCAAACAATGATAGATATATCCAACATTCTCCCCGGCTAGTCCCGATTTGAGTTGAGCAAGCGCCTTTTCATCCGTCATGGTCCGTGTTCTGACGCGACCTGTACAGAAGCCTTATTTCTGAATGTTGCTTTGTTCAATGAACGTCAATTCAAAAACCTTTCGGTTTGTAGAGGTAATAGGCGCGTCCACGTACTCCATACTGATCGTTCAAACGCCGGAACCATCTCATTAGCGTCGCATTTCCAGTGAATGGCCCGAATCGTATCTCCCCGAATGGTGGTTTAAATCCAAGGCAGTGTAATGCTTCTTCCTTCAATGTATCATATGGTTTTCATGCTTTTACTATACACATACCGTATATCACAATAATTGTTATCAAGAGTAATGTAAAACGTAAGGTAAGCAGTATTGATCATCACTAAATGTTTCCCTATTAGAAAACCAAGACAGATTTATTTTATTCAAATTCTTCTGGCAAAATGATATGATACTGGACATTAACCTACTGACCTACTGGACTACAAGTCTTGATGCATTAATACATTTGGGAGTAAGTACGGAAAATCGAACATAATTGGCAGGCAACTAATCCAGGTTTTGGAGGTAAAACAGATTTAGACATGAGCGTTGTACCGGTATACGATTTGTTCATTACACAATGTTTTTGGGTAATCAGCAGGATTGTGATGACGCGACTCGAATCGTAATTCTTAGTGAATCCACTTGACTCAAGTCATTTCCTTGAAATACGGAAAATGACTCAACTCGAATCTATTTTTACATTGACCCGAGACATTGCGCATGACTCAGACGCCCAAGACAGGCATTTCATTGTAACTTCGAAGATAGTAAAGTTACCGCATTATTCACATTTCGTCTATCAGTACCGGTACTTGAAAAATAGGGCCAAAGCTAGGGTTGGGACTTCGGGATCAAATTTGAAATCAAATCCGGGATTACAAAAGTAGTAAAATACACATACAAGCTACACCAACAACATGTATTCCTTGTATTAACGACGCAAAACATGCAACCATCAAGAGTATCATCGTTTAGACCTGGGGTCTCCAACTCGAATTTGCTCGCGGGCCAATTTCGTAGTTTATGATGAAACGGCGGGACGCAGCACCAAATAGCGGTATGATATGCATTTCCAAGTAGGCCTTATTTGACGGACCTTGCAGACTGGCATTCCATACACATTGCAAAAATGTGACTCACTATTGTAATATTCGAAAAAGTAATATTTATTTAAAAATATTGTGCTTGGCATAATTTGGCGAAATAATGAGTTATAAACAATTAGACAGCATGCGAGACGACAAATGCATCATGTCATCGTAAAAGCTGTCGCGTTATGATTTCGCAGCTAGCGGACATTTGGCATGTGATAGCGATTCAGGTTTTTGGAGTGGTTTTAGAGGGAATTTTGAGTTCTCAAATCCGAAATAAGATATTTTCCAGTTAACTGCTTTCGAATACTTGAAAATTTAAAATGCCGACACGGGCCGCATGTATCAGGCCACTGTTTGAGACGATCAGCCGAGTTTGTGACACTTACTTTGTTACCAAAACAAAAGATATCGTGCTCCGGAAGCGTTGATAGATGATGTTTACAAATCCCGGGATTTCATTGGGATTAATCCCGGGATCGGGATGGGTTCAAATCCCGGGATCGGGATTTCCCGGGGTCCCAAATCTGCTAATAGTGAGGAAATTGGCAAATTATGACTGTGAGGCATTCGATATATGAATATATGAATGTGTTGTTCGTTGCAATATTCAAATTCTGTACCACGACTGACTTATTCGAAGCAGAGTTGTAAAAAGTGGGTTGAACAAATGAATATGACCTGATCTCTAAACAACAGCGAACAAAATGACTTGGACTCGGACCTCTGCTTCTGGACTTGACTCGTTGGTGAATTGAAAATGACTCGAGTTAAAACTATAAAAGTGTGATTGACTTGCAAGTCGGAACATTGCGACTTGGATACAACCTGGTAATTAGCTTACCTGGGTGATTGGTCTCAAGTGCCCAGTGCCTATTGAGCTGTAGAGATAATTCCACACTGATACCAAAGATGAAATTCCACATGATTTCGCATATTGTGGACGTGACATGCAGTGCCATCTTCTCAAATCCATCACTTTGCGTTTTGCTATCTCCGCGTTGGTCAGGCCAGACAAATCCACAGTCCCCTCCCTATCAATTTAGTCAAAATTAAAATCCAGCAAAATCGCAACCGTAACTCTAAAATATGAATATCTTCCGACATAATATTAGTTTTAGTCAACAACTCAATATATCATTTGAGATCACAATGATCTACCAGCTTGGCATGTATCAAATCAGCAAAGGCCAGGGTCGGTCGTAGTGGTCATGGTTGGTAGTCAAGTAGAAGTAGTGCCTTGTATTTCTACTCAATTACAATGACAATTTCCAAGACTAGTTCAAGTAGAAAATGAAAAGTAGCCTACTCAAGTAAGTAGGATCAAAAAGATTTGGCACTTTTTCGTTATTCCCCGCACATCCAGACATGATCACCATGAAACCAATAGATATTTCCCATGAACATGTGAAAATTTATAAACGTTAAAATAAATTGTTCTGCGCTTTGGGATGAGGGCTGAGGGAATATTAGGGTTGGGGTGGGAGATATTAGGGTCGGGTGGGAGATATTAGGGTTGGGGAAAGGAGTATTAGGGTGGGTTGGGGTTAGGATATTCTAAGATTAGGGTATTAGTAGGGGTTAGGGTAAGAACATCTTAAGGTTGGGGGAAGAGGGTATTAGGGTGGGTTAGGGTCAAGGATGGGGTAAGGATATCCTAAGATTGGGGTTGGGGGAAGGCAATATTAGGGTCGTGGAAAGGGATATTAGGGTCAAAGTTGGGGCAGGATATCTCAAGATTAGGATTAAATTTGGGGTCAGGGAGTATTGTATTCCTCACCACATACCCTAATCTTAGGATATCCTATTCCTAACCCCATCCTTGACCCAAATACCCCTCCCCAACCCTAATCTTAGAATATCCTAACCCACCCTAATATTGCCTTCCCATATCCCTAATATCCGTCTACCCCAGCCTAACGCGAAAAACAATTAATTTTGACGTTTATAAATTTTCACATGTTCATGGGAAACATTTATTGCTGTGATGGGGATCATTTTTTCAATGTGTGGGGAATAACGAAGAAGTGCAAAAGATTTTGCCAAGCCGTCACATACTACTATAGCAGTCGATCGAAGCTGGTTACTTTTGAAAATACAAGCATGTAATTGTCGATATATTATATTCAGTTTATCGTTACCGTGCTGCAAGGTTATTTAACCCGGAGTCGTTATTACAAATTCACTCATAAAACGTGATGGAAATCTATTCTAAAACTGCCTTTTACCAAAGTCTAAAAAGGAACTACTTTCGCAAGTATAAATAGTGCATGACTCCAAAACCTACTTGAGTACTCTGAAAAAGTAGTACGGGTAGCCTACTTTGTCACTGACCACCTCTGGTAAAGACCAGGACCGATGTCTCAGAAAAACAAGAATGTGCTAGCCTACTTTATGAACGACCTACCACGCAGATTTCTTCCTATGCTTTCGCAGTGGTTTTTGTTTGATTGACCGGGATCCTACGTCATTCGAACCGATGTCGATATCCCACGTTATCGACAGACTGGATGTTGAATGCATATCTCCTCCTGCAGGATCACGAAATTGCTTTTGACCATTTTTCAGATGCCTCTTTTGACCTGGGTTGGCAATAATCTTACTCAATAAATGTTCTTCCTCGTTTTCAGTAGATTCACCATCCGTTTGGTCATTCGAAGATGAAGGCTGATCTTCCGTTAACGATCCTTCAATAGCGATAGAATCGCAGTCCATCGACGAGACAGTTTGCACATCGTCAAGTTTGATTTTGGAAGAAGAACCGCTGTCTCTCAAGGACAGGTTACCACCTTCAATCAACTGTGTATTGTTGAATTCACAGATTGATGTGAAGTTTTCTTCCTCGCAGCTTTCATAATCAGAATCACTGTCATGTGATAGTTCATGATGGTTCATGTAGCTTGAAATGGCATCTCCCACCCAGTAGTTCCAAAACGATAGTACATTGCCCATATTCCCAAATCCCAGTGATACAATGCACGGTTGTTATTGAAAGAAACGTGTATTTTTTCACATTCTATGGCATTCCAAAATGTAGCATAAATGATGACACAGAATCTATGCAGGTCGTTCAAAGAATAAGTAAAATATAAGTTCATTTGTTAGGGATAAGAGACTGATATTGATATAAAACTTGGATTCTAGTGAATGCTATTCATATTGAAATAAACCCGAATATTTTCGGCTGAGCAATCGTGTCAGCCGAATGTATTCGGGTTTATAAACTGTTCAAGCTGCAGAATTGCAGTACTGTATATAATAAACAACATTCATATTCAAATATACCCCAATATATTCGGCTGTCAGTCACCAGCCTTGAAGAGTTGCTGACGATTACCCCTGACGAGTGTCAGTCGAAAATACCCGAGTTTAATTCAATATAAGTATATTATTCAATTGTATACCCGTGCTGAAGTTCTGCACCTCAAGGAGTCTCTTCAACATGTGTTCGTTAAGTACCGTAACATGGAAACGTACGGTAGGTTAGTTATCGATAGTTACACTTCCACAAATGAATTGAAAATTGGAAACACATTGTGATGTGAGAGATGATAAACAATACTACAGTGACCTCATAACATCACATTCGTAAACTGCTACGTTACTATGAACGGCACGCCGTCGTTGCAGCGAGTCTGCAAGAACTAACCCGCTTGTCGCATCAACCGTGTTTCATTCATATCGGACACGTTCTAGCAACTTGTATCAGGTATGAGATCTGTAACGAAAGAGGTAATGTACGCTAAATGTCAGATCACTCATACGGAACAGTGCTTTCAACCAATCACGTGTCTCCCCGGGAGCTTCAAACCATGTTGTTGTGAATTTTTTCGCAAAATGGAATCTGCGTAAGCGCTGGCCATGTTGCTGGTATATTACGTAAAAATGTAACTCTTCTCTCTGTAAACGGGTGTAGATGTTGTTCTTTTTTGATACTTTGCACTCCAATCATACTTATTCATTGTTGATGCAGCATATGTGATAGGTATAAGTATAGCAAACAGTAGCATTACGGGTAATATAAGCCATAAATAGTGCGACATGTTATCATTCACCGCGGAAGACTTGAGATCGTACAAACGAAATCAGTTACAGAGAATAGCGAAACAAAATGGCATCAAGGCGAATATGAAGGTGAGATATGTTATATTTTCTTATAGAATTAGCTATTATGCCTGTGCAATTCTTTTCATTTCAGAATGGTGATCTTATCGTTGAACTGGAGAAACTTCTGACAGGAAATAATGCAGGAAGTGAAGATAATGTTACCGACAAGAAAAAATCGTTGGTGATCGAAGACATGCCAGATGATACAACCAAATCAAATTTAGACATAATGTCAGTTAAGCCGCCATGGGAAAATACAGACTTTGACATGGTATGTTAATTTTTGGTGTACAGATTTTCTATTACAATCTTGTAAAATTCACATCACTACTGCAGTTATTCTGAAATTAAAACTTTTGTTCTTGTCATTGTGTTTCAACTCCAAAAATATCAATAAACAATGCACTATTGATACGACATACAGGAGTCTTTTCGGCACCCTCCTATCTTTTCATTATATTGGAATCTGTTGGTGTATTGATTTGATAGAAATAGTAATAAAATGATGATAAAAATTGACGGAATTGTTTTACAATGATATTCATCTAGATCAGTGGTTCTCAAACTTTTTTATACACGCCCCCCTTTATGATAGTGAAAAATTCCGCGCTCTCCTTATCGTCAATTCACAAACTGCAACCAGAATGCTAGCAATCTTAACATATAGCCTAGTTATAAGGTTATGACTTGATGCTGATGAGCTATCGATCTCGTCTTCTTTTACATTTCATTCTGTGTGCATGCCTCCTCATTACATCGCCTAGGCCAAGTTGGGTGTCTGATTCCATAGACTACTCCAAGTCGCTTCGACACCTTCCTATCTTTTCATTGTATCGCATTTTTGTGGTGTATTGAACTGATAAAAAAGACCGATAAACCTATGATAATGATGATGAGAGAATTCTCAAATAGGAAATTCAGACTATACGCTGAGCATCAGCTAGGAATTTCAGATAAATCGCGTGAAAAAAAAATCAGTTGATAACAGCTTCAACCCCCCCCCCCCTTCAGTTTGAGATCCGCTGATCTAAATGGATTTGACTAGTGTTTCTCCCATACATGCCATGCTTCTGGTCATGTATATACCTGGCTAATCTTTCACCCCTAATAGTTAGTGTTTATGTATCACGTGGGGTAGGGGTTGGTCTAAAGATAATTATCTCTTATAATTAGAGAGTAGGATACTTGTAGCGACAGTGTCTAATCTAGTGGTTCCCAACGGGCCCTGTGGATATAAAGCTGTATCAGCTGTACCAGCTGTATCAGCTGTATCAGCTGTATCACCCTGTGGATATAAAGCTGTATCAGCTGTATCACTCTGTGGATATAAAGCTGTACCAGCTGTATCACCCTGCGGATATAAAGCTGTATCAGCTGCATCACTCTGTGGATATAAAGCTGTATCACCCTGTGGATGTAAAGCTGTATCAGCTGTATCACAGCTGTATCTCGATCTTATAGGCCGATTTTATCATGAATTAGACTAATTCCATTATAATTTNNNANNNNCTGTAATGCATACCCTCAGAATTGTCCAATATTTACAAATGTTNTTCTNTTTTGAATTCCAAGNTTATTGCACTGCTGCCCACCACAACTACTATTATTTCCAATTACTCATTCCAAAGACAATTTTTTTTTTGTGATTTCCTTGTGGAATATGCCTGCATAAAAGGATTAAACTTCTAATTTTGGTGTTATGATGTGCCGAGGTTTGTTGTTGATCTGTTGATTTTAACTGGATCGATCCAAAAGAGATTGTTGGAGGTACAAAACTTTTATCAAAATCCACCAACAGAATGAGTTTGTGTATTATCTAAAAATATTACATTGAGCTCAAGCCATCTGAATTTTTATGCCTGCGATGTCATGTTTGGTAATAACATTGTTGATACACAATGTTCCTTTCAATTCTCTACTAATCATTGATGATTACCGCTGTCAGCCGAAAATATTCGGGAACATTTCATTATGAATACATGTTATTTGACTTTTCTAAAACTTTGAGATGTCTAAAATTGTGTAAGTTGTTTGGGTGTACTACATCATCCTCACTGTTCATTACATTGCATCGCGTTTTGTGTAGTGCATTGTACATTGTGTTTCTTAAGCGGATGAATATTACAGAACTGCTGATTATGATTATAGTGACTGGTGTTGCTATAGTCATTTGATGCTTGTAAGTTTAGCAATATATTCAATCCCTTCATTATTGCCAGGTTACAATAAATGCACGTATCGTCGTTGTCGGTGCTTCAAGCGTCGGAATCTCGTTCTTGGAGACGCTCAGCTTCTGTCCGCATCTCCGATTCAATAACTTGACTCTGATCGCTAAAGACGGTCTGCCGGATCAAGTGTGTTCGGCCGATTACAGCTACACCGAAGAACAGCTCGCGTGCATGTCGCTCGCCACTTGGGTCAACGTTGTGAAAGGTTTGCGGCGTCACATTATTTATAGCCGTCGCTTTTACGGGAGTGCTTTCTTGTTACAGGCAGTATGGTCGGTATCGAACGGTCGCACAAGTACGTGATTTTGCAGAACGGAGAACGCGTTTGTTATGATTATCTCATGCTTTGCACCGGGCAACAGTATCAGGTGAATCATTACTACTACTAAATTACAGCTGAGAATTTCCACCAGCTCAATTGAAGTTTTTAGCCTGTCCGGGAGTAAAATAGTATCGCAAATATGATTCTCGTTGACAGATTAACTGTTAGTGGCAGGGAGCGTACTCAAAAAAATCATTTCACACTATTCGACGCGAGTCATGAGAATTGATACTCGATTCATTCTTCCCGGCCCTAATTATTACACTACACACACGCTTTGATCGGTGTCATGTGCAACGTAATCGAATTTGTATAAGGTAACTATTAAATTCAAGACTTATTGACACAAATTACTGTAGTTGTTCAGAAACAACTTTTTTACCCGGATTCCCGGATTAAATTGTTAGGTATCAATCAGGTTTATTAATATTTTCATCGCTTCAAAAACATCACAAGACTGCGATACGATGAAAAGATAG
>ATSW01014181.1:0-13047 GCA_000444245.1 Botryllus schlosseri | reverse complement strand
ATTACTTAGTGCGTATTACCTAAGGTGTACGTTGGTTTGTGCTTTGTAAGCAGTTCGTTTTTGAGTGCTGTGTTTGACGGTTACCTTTATTGAACGACGCGCCGAATTGACACGTTTCGAAGACTATTGCGGGCTGAGACGGCATCGTATTTAAACTCTCACGGTGTGAGGTGTTGGAGTAATTTCTCGTCTTGACTTCGATTTATCTGTTTGCAAGTCGCTGATCTTTTTGGGAATTTTGTTAATAAAATTCTACAATATATTCCTAATGTAACTTACGTAATACGGATTTGTAGTATTTTTTTCGCATCTGTGAATAACTGAATGTCCATTGTCCATTCGGCCCAACAGAGTTTGCACTTTTTCGCCTTCTCGGAATTTGGCAAGGTCACCGACGTGGTGCTTATGGGGAGTAGAGTGAAAACTCAACACTGTAGTTGTATTACTGCAATATGATATATTTACATTATCTAAATTTGCTGTCTTGAGTGAATCTTATTACTTGAAAGTATATTTTTCTTACTAGAAATATCTCTAACAGCTGAAGAATTGCGCGAAAATTGGCAGGGACCAAATACATTCTGTGGACCCAGTTCTACCATTACAAGTCAAGGAAAGGCTGGTGTGTGCTCGCTTTTAGCGAAGCGCATAGAAAAAGTATCAACAGCGCCACATATCTCTGGAGCCCTACGCAACAAGCGGGCTAAGGCAATCGATATCATAATAATCTGACATATGCAATGTAGACTACTTAGACGTAGCCTACATATCTCTATCAGCTGAAGGATATTGCGCGAAAATTGGTAGGGCCCTAATACATTCCGTGGACCCAGTTCTACCCTTACAAGACAAGGAAAGGCTGGTGTGTGCTCGCTTGTACCGAAACGCACAGAAAAAGTATCAACAGCGCAGCGTTTCTCTGTGGCGCGGTTGCACATTGCTATTGCCGCGACGTCAGCTGATCCCACTCTCGCCGCTCGGCCGCATCCTTGCTCTTGAGCTAGTCTCTCGTTTCGCCATACATCATTGTTGCGTCACACTGCCAATCTACTCGACAATGAATAATTTGGGGCAGATTGTGGGGGTTCCAGGGCCATGAGTGGAATAAAATTTATATATTCGCAAGCAGTACAGCGTCAGCTTTCGATTGATACCCGATTCATCAAATTTAATGCTCGGCAAGTCGGTCAAAAATCACCGTCAAATTGCCTGTAGCCAAATGGAAACTGTGACGTGATACAATTTCATTGAACCGTGCGATTTGCTTGTGTCGACACCATATAGGACACTATGGTATTACCCTTGAGAATGAATACTTTGTTGCGCCGATAGCAGACGATATATATAAACGTAAGACCTTGATAGCTTTCTCACTCTATCGCAAACCAACTGACTCTGGTAAGATTTTAAACTACCATAGTTTCCGTCCGTTACACTGCAAAAAAGGAATAGTCTACAGTAAAGCCCTTCGAATTCACAAAATCTGTTCGAAGGAAGAGGATAAAAATGATCATCTGGAAGTTTTGAGACACGAACTGACCAAATCTGGCTACGACCAGCTAATAAAGAATCAAATAAAAAGGGCCCTCAATGTGCCACGTGAAGAACTCCTTGACTGCAGTCGGAATAACAACGAGAAAGCACGCGATCGCAGAGTGCCGCTGGTCACTACTTATTTTCCGGGAGCAGAAAAGATCCGTAAGATTTTGCGAAAACATCAGCGAAAACTTGATAATGACCCAAAATGCAATGAAGTGTTCCCGAGAAGGCCTATTTTAGCCATTCGGCAACCACGCAACTTGCGTAACATTTTAGTTAATAGCAGACTGCCCCGGTCAAAACAAAAAAACAGCGTGGAAAATTGTGGACAATCGTCATGCAAGACGTGTGCTATTCTCGATAAGAATACCGTGATCACAAGACGACATGCCAAGCACAACACCAAAGGCCATTTCACTTGCAAATCAAGTCATTTGATATACTTGATTCGCTGCCGGAAAGGATGTACCAATGCGTGGTACGTTGGGGAGACCAGTCAACCTCTCCATAAGAGAGTAAATGGACATCGACATGACATCTCGAAAGTCAANAAATCGAAGCCTGTCAGTGAACATTTTACTTCGGCTGGACATTCGGAGAACGACATAATAATCAACGTATTGGTCGGAAACATTGAAGACTCTACCCTACGCAAGGCTACTGAACAAAAATATATTGACAAATTTGATACATTCCGACAAGGGCTCAATATAGATAGNGGGTGCATGTCTCACTACACCATGTAATACTTCACTTGTCACCTTTCTGCATGTGTATTATACTACAAACAGATTATATCGTAGCCAATTTTGAGGAGTACAGCTTACTTTATGCGTTTCTAACATATACTAGATCTTAGTGCCTATGACGTCATAAAGTACACAACTTTGAAATCTGGAAAGTTCTTACCCACTATGANGTCACAATATGTATATNTTCAAATTCAAAATCTTTTTGCGTTGCTCTTTTTGCGTTACTTNCGCTTTAACACCTGATGAAGGAGCAGAGCTCCGAAANCTCGTGTAACTAATAAAGTTATATTCATACAAGTGGACGTTAAATAGGGTGTGAAAGCNATCAANGTNTTACCTTGAGAATGAATACGTTGTTGGGCCGATAGCAGACGGTATATATAAACATAAGACCTTGATAGCTTCNACACCCTGTTTAACGTCCACTTGTATGAATATATCTTTATTATATTATTTATTATATTACTTGAGAATGAGATAAACATCGTACAATATTGTTCATGAACCAGCGCGTCAACCTGTACTGACCCATAAACCTGCATTTGTGATAGCTAGTCATCGGCTGATTGTAATGCAGATGTGGTACACTCCTGTACACCCCATCCGAGTGGTACACCCTTTGCAAATTCTGGTACACCCTCGGCCTAGGGTGTACGAAACACCCGGTTGAAGAGCACTGGCCTACCATACGACGTTTTCCATTGCTATGTCGAAAACGAGATTTTTACTCACCGGCACTCCAATTGCTGAATGAATTTCCGTGACCCATTCCACACTCGAATCGTTCCGATACATCTGCAGGTACATTCGTCTTTTCTGTACGATTTCATCAGGAACCTACGAGCAGTTTTTAAATTACTGTAATTTAACGATTGTGCATATAAAGTATGCATCGCTGCTGAACAGAGTGGACTGCAATTATCCAAATTATTAGCGCTAGAGCGGTAGTTCCCAACCGTTTTAGTCTCATAGCCCACTTACCAAGCTCGACACAAATTTTCGCCCCCACATTTACGGATTCGAAATAGAGGACATGCAAACGGAAAATTTATTCACCGAACTCTGATCGCTGGTGAATTGACTAAGACAATTAGGATCATATTTCTGAGACAGTGNTAAGAAAACCAGTTTCCACGACTATTTTCTGTTTGGTTGACCTTNTTTTTCATTCAATTTTCGCGTCATATGCCGAATAAGCCGTCCTCACTTGCATGTTTGGCCGTGTTAATTACCTATATCTCACTGGACGTTCCAACAATTTGGCCTCCTACCGCCCCCTATCGCCCCTTTGATATTTTCGTCACCTTGTTTCTCAAAATCACCCNCGTTGGAAACCACGGTGCTAGAGGATCGGGTACCGAAAGAGAATGACCATTGTTTTTCAATGTCGCACTGAAATTGCAAATCTGCGAACTGCATGAGTTATAGAAAGTGGTTCTTTTATGCAGGCACGACTTTNCCTTATAACGGNGCGATCGGGGAGCTCATAGTAAAACCNTAATTTAATATTCAAANTCAAATATACCNCGGCAATTAATGCAACAAGATGGTGCGAACGNCACTTTAGGCCCTCCGAGAATGTCAATCTTCAGAATAGTAACGCCACAATACGTTGCGACTGCGANNTTGTGCCAATCATTTTTTGCNTATATATATTTTTTATGTGACTGNAGTCTTGTTTGAGAAAGTAGTAATGCCGTGACAGAGTAGGATACANATGCAAACGAAAATCTTACAGGTATTCAGCAACCAGCATAGATACCTATACTTACATACACCGCGACAGCAAACTTGCCATCGTGAAATCCGTAGATCCCGGCGACCTGGCCGTGCTGGTCCGCAATTTTTGGATACAAGACACCNGATATTTGCANNNATCCATTTAAAAGCAGTAACGTACCNTGTCCTTGATCGTTGGTAAATCCAACAATCAGCCTGTCCGTGGCNACAGCCTGCAAATGTAATTGTTGATACTTTCGCAGGCTTGCTTNAATTGGTGTGGACCANCGACTGCCACNCCAANGAATTTNTAATNAAACGATCNGCANGAAATGAAAGCTCCNATNNCTTTGATACCAGATNCTAAGGCTNTGTCTAGCGAAGTATGTGTGGTANAAATAAGCTGGANCATCGGNGAAGCATTCTTTTTCNNCANCCTTGGNCATGTCCANANTGAGGCAATGAGAGTAGAGNCAAACNAANGTNGAAATTCCAAAGAATGTTAGCNTAACGTACNTATACAATAATNAATCATTGATTTTATCCATGATTTAGCAATCGACACTCGACAGTNTTTCNTGATCCNNGAAATGGAATATCACCGACAGTTCAGNCTATAAGAAGCCCTGATAGGCANCCCATATNNATCCCCNATATACTTACNTGGAGATATGTTCTTGGCGAAATAAAGCAATCGCTNTAGGTACACCAACTCCGCAGTCTACCTTCCACTGATTTTCTATGCGGCAGTGCTATGCGCCGCGCNGATATNGCGTAATTNTGATGCAAGCNTTCAACTCTATTCCTCGGCNATGCAGTCGANACTTTAGACTTCCCTCCTCCAAATATATNGTTATAGTTTNCCTCAATTGTTCNCGATTCTCGCAAACTCTCTGTAAATTAAATAGTGATCGCATTTTGACTTTTAAGTTTTGACAGCGTTGGATTTTCACACCACAGATACAGCAATGAAGGGCGTACCTTCAAATACCGGTTGATAGTATGCACCCTGTCCTGTGAACTCCGTATTTGTGTATGATTTGCCATTGGCACACACTCTCATCCATANGTAATCAGATCGCTTNCTTCTTTTTTCGACAGCTAGCAGGAGATTTAGATGAGGCGCTATATAATTCCCCTTCCCATTCGCATGAATGATAATCTACGAAATATAATAAGACCATAGCATCACTATTTTACCAAAGTGCAACCGCTGTCTGTCGAGTCTCAGTTATAAAAAGATCANCACGAGAGCTTCATTTTATGGTCGCGAGGNGGCAATATAGCGCAAATTTTTGATGAAAAATATTGTTTCAACCGGCAAAATGAGTATCACGAAGAAATATGGTTTAGGAATAGTCCTACATAGTGAGTGATGGTCCGNATCGTTGATATTTAGCTTATAATCGTCACCTTTTTGTGCATCAGAGACAGCCCACATTTCTGAGCAATTAAAGAAAGTCAACACCTAAAATACTTTGTAACGATGCACCTACGACANTTACCTTGCAGTCGTAAAGATCNTCACATATCTTCTTAGCCACAGTAGTACTTCCGACTACCTTAATCAAGGCGCTGCNGTTGAATGAGGGTATCAGACCTGTCCCGGGATACTTTAACCATTTACAGTGTTCTAAACGCGCTGCCGTGGCCAGGATGCAACCCANCGTAGCTACATTTAAAATTCGACTTATCATTCTCAATCGACATGTACAATTGTACTATGTACATGCACCGTAACAGTCAATGTATGAGATGGGTATTTAATAAACGAATGTATTCACAACCGTTCGTAATAGCTTTGGTCAGTCCGTGGCGCCTGAGGGGTGAATTATCGACATATTAATGGGATCTTGTTGATAATACAATGCGCAACATCTTTTACAAGGGTAATCTACGAACAAAGGGCATAATTACGGTTAGTATAAATATAGTAGAATGNAATCATTCTAGAAATTAATGCGAGATGGTAGTCAAAATCAATGTCATGCCAGAAGTTACACCAGAATATTTTATAGTCCTATAATAATTGCGACGGTCATAGCCTCTGTGACTTGATCTTATGTTCGTTACATTGTTGTTATTGTGAATACGGTTGTTTATTAAACAAAATATTTGTTGCTTGTCGCATATTGTCTCTTCATACCACTGCCAATGTGAATGCTCATGAATGATCATATGCTCAATCAAGAGGAATAGAAGTCAACCGCACTTTATGAATCCGGCGCAAAAACTCGTGTGCAATTATTATCCGTCAGGTGTTGGTGAAGAGCTGAATACATTCTTCGCAATTCAAATCCGTGGGCGCGTACGTGAAACTAACCACTAACCAGTGCCGCTTATACTTTGACGGTGCAGAAAGTAGTAATTAGTTGACTCGCAGCCGAAAAAAAAAAGTGGAGAGAGAAGCAAAAGCTTGATCAACTGTAACTGCACAAGAAAGTTATAACATGAATCATGAATTTTGATAATGTCGCAAGGATAAAACTAGTTTGAAGCCGAATATACAGACAAAAACATCCGATTGTAAATGCTACATTTAGAGTAGTCTGGTGACGATTGATATCATACGTGCATATGTTGCATTGACTCAAAATATCTTATAGAAAAACGGATATTTTTGCACCAGCAAATATTTTGCTCAACCCGATGTTTTCGCTTTAATCCGATATAAAATACGTGACATAGTACGTGACTTGTTTTTATGAACACCGTGACCTCATCAAGTGCTCAAAATTACATTCCATCCCCTACGGGCAGGCCGCTCTGCTTTCTGAGTACTTTCTCTTATCCGCACTTCGTTATTAGTCGAGATTGAACCCGGTAATTAGCATGACTGTGCAGTCGTGACACAATGCAGTTAAATGTAACACCGTGGATTAACGTACTGCATCGTGCGAGCGTGCGTACGTATTTCGCTTTTTTAATCGTAAATAACTCTGTTTGGCGAGTTCCTGAACGATGGAGTTTATTTCTGAAATTAAAACTTATTCGGCATTGCTCGCTTTTCGCGAGTTTATGGAAACTTGTATAGATCAGCGATCTTCATCAAAAGATCGTAAGCAGATTTTCGATATGGATATGGATAGTTTCGTATGCAATTGCGATTCGCTGGGTTTCCAGAACGCACATACTGTATTCTCCAACTCACACACACTAAGTTGGGATGGATACTGGCATTGTGTTGTTTACGAGAGATGTTGCGATGGCGTGCGTCTTTGTATGTGTGCCTTTCAACTGCATTTAATTACACATCGTCCTACAAAAAGTGTGTATATTCACNTCCCTGTACCAGAATTAAGCTTCGACTTGCACCCCGGTATAAATAAAACACAATATTACAATCCANATGATGCTTGCACNTATATGGTCGTAGGAAGGTATGCAGTATGCATGTAGGTATATATGTAGGATTTTTAACTGCAACATAATTTTGAGTTAAGTTCTGTCTCCGTGTGCCANCTTTTGGGTATGAAGACGCAGTATTTTCGTTAAGAGTGTACGAATCGACATGTTACACCATGCTGAATATATATACTTNACTCATATCGAAGACTTTATCGAAGTATACCGATGCTACTCAANTGTATGCGTTGAAGTGTGACTGCAATGCTGCANTCATGTACAATAAATGATTATTTATCAGTTCAGACAGAAGATTTAGTGAAACAGGATGAAATTTATGCAGATGACACAAAAGCAGCTTTAAGAAAACCCTTTAGATTCGATGCTGTACACCAAGATTGTAATAGTGTAGCTGTATTTTATGCAAAATCAGTGTTCTAACTTCTAAAATGGAATGTGACAGTTGAATTAAGGGAGTGTGATGCAAATATACTGAAATAACAGTGATAATGCATCCACTTACGAGAAAAAAGTAAAGTAAGTCATGGAGTATAAAGACACCGCATAATCAAGAACTATACCCCGACTATTCGTAGACCAATAGAGTACATTTGGTTGGGGGATCTACAATTTCAATTCTTTATACGCACGGATCCGAATTCATCAAAATATGGTTCCGCGAGTCACACACCAGACAAAGTGTATGTGTACGCAAGTCACAAGTATTGTTTCACAATCAGCAATAAACCAGCATGTATTAAATTCTGTTCAAATTTTCATCTGGTCGAGGTGAATTAATTTCAGACAGGCGAGTGACATGTAGGATGTATAGGATACCAGATGACGCAACGTTATCGATATAAAATTATACAGCCCCCGGGTCGACGTTTGACATGATTCCGCTATTTCTGTACCTAATTTGACAAATGAACATTCGTGACCAACACAATGTCGCGACTAGTAATATCTTGTTCATCACCCCAAAGTAGCAGGGTCATCGTGACGGCGCTGTGAAACTGACTTTTTCGTCTCAAACAACACGTATAAGAGACAGAAACTCACAAGACAGGTGGTACAAAATTAGGATCTAAGTGTCGTTTTGTATCTGATATCTCGTAACAGCTAAATGAGAATATTTAAGCTAAAAATAGTCTTTTACAGAGTTTCTTAACCTTCTTTCACACGGATACATAAACATATTCGAAGAGGCTACGGAACCATCGTCCCCAAA
This sequence comes from Botryllus schlosseri, assembly GCA_000444245.1. Classification (NCBI taxonomy): domain Eukaryota; kingdom Metazoa; phylum Chordata; class Ascidiacea; order Stolidobranchia; family Styelidae; genus Botryllus; species Botryllus schlosseri. The sequence continues at coordinate 4,461 of ATSW01014181.1, read as the reverse complement.
TATCGAGGTATTCGAGACAGATGTACGGCTTAGTATCACATAAATCGTAATTGGTAATGATGATATAGGAATAAGACTTTTTTATGTTTGTTCTTGATGTTTTTGCGGCACATACATCGATTCTTGTATCTTATAGCAATGGATGATATTCATACACACGATCTGTGCATATATGCATGTGCATATTCCACTGTAAAAGTGAGATGTAAAATTAGTCTACAAGCCTTTTTAAGTCTTGCACCACCCCATCCATACTTCCCAGTAAGTTCTCAGCCTCATGCGGGGATTAGGTCTTTGGTCTGACCCGGCCGGGATTGAACCCACGACCTATATGTCAATAAAGTCTCATAGTATGCATGCAAGTTATCAATGCTTTTAAAAATATGGGTCTTGCACGTCAGACTTCGGCATCAAATCAAATTCCGTAGAAGCGGGCAATAATTTTATGATCTAGCCGTAATATGTTATTATTTTTTCAACTTGGGCCACCTATGCTAACCAACACGGTGCAGCGACGCTTACTGAACAGGGTTTGAAGTATTTTATTCATCCATGTACCATGGGAAAAGAAACATGAAGTGTTTTGAATGTTTAATCATCCCGAAAGCATCCTTCTGACTGCATGAAAGTCAGCAGAATATCCCCCTAGTCAAGGAGGATTTTTAGAATCTTATCGGGTGTGGCATTTGCACGATACCCCTCGAGTTCAAGTTTTAAAACTTTCAAGTTCGGTATTAGGACTTATTGATAAAATATTGTCTGGTAGCACGCAACGATATTAATGGTAATGTCATATCCTCAAAACGTTCTTCGGCATTCCATATATTTGCCGAGGAATGCAAGCGGTATATCTTTAAAACTGAGGGGATTTTCGGCTCCGTTGGCTCTTTTCAATAAGTGTTTCTCATGAGCATTCACAATGACCGTATCGAAAATTTGATACAAACTTCATTGTGGCGAACACTTGTCATATTTCCACGGCTGTTCTTAGTTGATGAATCGCGGTTTGTGATACTTACCAGTCTGGCAAAACAATTACCGTATTCCTACTGCATATGCTTCAATAGAACTAGCGTTCGAAATCGGCTTATGACACTCCAAGATCTCAAACCAAATTGGTATTCCCGAAAGAAACTTGATCTGAAAGAACACATGATTCATCTTGTTTTCATATCGATCAGAACGATAATTAAAGTCAAAGGTGACGTATCATCTTGCCACAATCGCCACCCGATACGCGTAAGATAATGTCGTCGCATTTGCAATAATAGCCGTCAATAAACTGATAACTGTTATTGAGGTTTTGTGATTCACAGGAAATAAACAATTTTTTGCCGGCATGGTGTTTGGAGAAAATGTCCTCGGCACAGCTTGCAGACTTGAAATATTTATTTCTCTCTGTACTCAATGAACACATTGTCTGTATATCTGATTCAACATCCGTCAAACTTAATATACATTACATATTTCAGACTGATATCGTAGTGCATTTCATATAATCCGCAAATAAATATTCAATAATCACGAAGAATGACCCAATCCCCTTTTTGCGATTCTGGCTCATTGCAAGCAAGATACGAATTAACGGAAGAGTTGTATTGACCGCTAGATCTCCTTGTTGAACAAGTGAGTGACAATGGTAATTTTTCAAATTGTAAATGACTATTGGGTGAATGGCATCACGTCGTGCATTAGATGTAGGCCTATTAAGGGAGTATTTTTAAGCTAACTTAACTTCGAGATTAGGTCGTAATTTATCGCTGAATTTTCGTGTAAACAACGGTCAGCGTTAATCTCCTTGTGGCACGATTATCAACGCGATCTCGATGTAGATAAAACAACCGGTTTAGAGAAACCGAGGGCTGTCGTCGCAGTATTTTTCAGCCGCTGCTCTCAAATCTTGCAATCACAAAATGTGAAACACCGTATTGCTTGTGATGCGGCGCGGATTGTCAATATTTCTAAGAAAGTGCGGCACAGGTCGTGATATTGAATTGCTTTTCTTAAAGTCTCGGCAGTGCCGATAACATCGCCCCAAGTCAAGACGTTTACGAGCAAGCGACTTCTGTGATTTCAATGCTATGTTATTTTCACGATCTGCGGTGAATCCGCACGTTAATTAATGGTATCACGCATCGATGTAAACTCGCGCCATATCCAAACCGTTTCAAATACTTGCTAAAGGTTAATTAAACTTGAAAAACATGTCTATAGTGTACAAGATACACAGATTTTGAGGTAGAAACTATCTCAAATGAAGATTGCCCCTAACCAGGTATAGTGACTGTCATCATGGATATTCCGATTATAATTGCAAACACGCAACGCCAATCGTAACTTTTTACGGATTTTTTCAGTAACGGAACTGCGCCAACCACTTCTCAAAATGTCTCACGATTTTGGGAACTGAATACGAATGAGACGAATACATGAGTTCGATCAAGCGGCGTTGTTCAAGATGCAATCTCACATCCGAGTGTATGAATATGCGATAACCTCAATATGACATCACGCTGTTTAGTGGTGCACATTTGAGTATACATTACGACCATTGTTGTTGCATCTCAAGAAGTTACACAGAACTAAAACGCAAGTTTGTTATCTGACATTTAGCAGGTGAGTTATGGTCAGTCCGACAAGCTTGAATGTAATTACTTGTGGAAACAAAGTTTTCAAATAATACGCAGAATTGCTGCTATCTCGCATTGCGGAGAGTTGCGAAGTCTTGATATGATACGGTATGACCTTCCTTGTATGACGTCAATGATATTATACGTGCCATCGTGAATTCTTTGCGACAAAGTTGGTTTAATGTCAAGTGATTTCGTCGGTCAAAGTTGTAGCAATAAAAGATTGACATCTGTGGATGAAACGCAATAGGCAGAAGTATGAGACATAGTTTTTCACTATGTATAGGTTATGCCTGCATAAACCGTAAAGTTATGTAATGTATAATACTTGAATGAGACCGAAGATTATTTCACTAACCCAGATTCAGTAATGCCCATGCACGGACAAAGCGTGGTCTATCTTTGCGGCAATGACTACTAAAAAACGTATTTGCCTCAGGAGAATTTGTAGAGCAGGTGATTCGCAAATCATATATTATTTGTATCATCACAAGCTTTTCGAAAGGAGTCGCCATCAGCTAGGCAAAGTCACGAATTATTAAATATATATCGCATTTATTTCGTACAAATAAGCGGCGATGAGTGGAACAGTTTAGGAAATCCCATTTTTGATACCGAGCAGAAAAATTAATCGTTTTTTGACCCAACCCGTTTTAGTACCCGATTGTGCATTGCAGTCTTACAGACTTATACAAGCTACGGTGAAGGCTGATAATACACTTGTACGTCAACGGCAAAGAAACATGCTACTGAGGGCTCTGATGTAGCATTTCAAAAATCATTATTATCTCGATGTCATTTAATCTTAGTTTTTGTTCAAATAAGATTANAATGTTCGCAGTTTCAATCNGAANATCAAGTCGAAACCGAGGGAAATCTCAGAANGAATCGAATATGCCTGTGACGTTCCGTACATCGATCTCTGAAANAATGAATCATNGACGCCGTATTTTGGTAAAACTCGACCGAAAAGACNAGTTTCGANNAGAGNNAAATGTGCCCTCGGGTTGTGTGATAAATGTATAAAATGGCNTGCTGNCGAATATTCGACATCATACGAAGATATCAGTCGTTATTTNAGATATAGAANAGATAGAGCGGCAACTATGAAAACACTGATTGTNCTGCTGCTAGGCGTCGCGTTNGCCAGCGCTCAANATTGCNAAAACGGTGAGATCATAATTTACCATTTNGCATCANCGAATTNNATCGTGANTANATTTTTGATTTAGTGATAAGGNCCAATACTGTGGAGTGCGTGGTAACCAACGGCTCTGTTTCGTACGAAGTTGGCGTGGACGAATGCTCTGANCACAANGATTGCTGTGTTCTCGACGNCGAATGCGTAGTGATACGTAAGTNGAACATAATATATAGCACATAGTCGAAATTGCTGTANTGCAGCAATAGAAGCCTANTCATCATAGCTNACGAGCATTTCGANAGTGACNGTATCTGGCACTGATNCATGCATCNTGTCGANGGAAGTGTTANCTTCCATTTATNTTACGCAGCCAAAGATACCAAAGCACCNGACCAAAAGGTGGGGCAGGCGAGAAACACTTTNTNTCGTTCTGCTGTNAAGGCCCAACTGNAAGCAGAAGANGAAGCTGAAGTACAGTCCAGATCGTTGGGATTCCCACCTGGACTTCCCGGGATCCCAACCGCTTGCTATCCNCCNGCTCCATTNCCNGCCAACTGNAAAATCAGCAGGAACGAGCCGTACATACTNGAACCGCCTGTCGATATTCCATATTGCGTAAGGTGAGTCTGGTGGTCACCGCATCCTGCTTTTATGTATCTGGTTTATCCTAATGGTAAAGTTATTTTC
>KE606238.1:0-11341 GCA_000444245.1 Botryllus schlosseri | reverse complement strand
CTCCAAGGGGGCGGCAAAATGAGGCTGCACAGTGCACACCAATTCTTTAATTATGTGTTATAGTGGTCCCCACCGTAAATACTATTTTATTCAAATCCAAATTTTTCGACGGCAATAACTCCGCTTCCACTGTNCGGAATTTAACAAAATTTNGTGAACATCGTTTCTATAGACAACCTAACACTTTCATGGGGTGAACAGAAAATTTTCAAATTTTTTGTTATTTATTTTNATATAATGAATAGAAACTTTCTTCTCCTGTAGCAATGCGGCTACTGGTTGGAATTGAACCAAATTTGGTGTGTAGGCTTAAATTAAGCAACCTAACAATTCTATCAATAGCCAGTGCGATTTGAGAAAAAAAGTCATTTTTGAAGAACCCTAGTGCACAGTGTACACTACACAGCCGGCTAAAAGCAGCGTAATTGGTAGTCCTATATAGCTGGCGTCGCGGGAGCTAAAACCTAATCAGACTGGTCTCGATCGAAAGCTAGTGTCGCGCTGATTTGGAATATGTTAACATGACAATGGAACTATAGAGACAGTCTCTATAATGTAACCACTCCTAACAATCGGAACACAATGACCAATCGACCATGATGATGGAAATTATATCGAGCGATTATTCGGAAAATTGCCGATTTTCAAACCCGGATTTAAATTGTATTTCCGGAATCAGAGCAACGATAGCTTTCGACTATGACCAGTATTGTTAAATTTGACCGCACGGAGAGCCTGGCCAACTATAGGATGACCATGACCAATTATGCTGCTTTTACCTGTCTCATCAGTAGTGTCTGGATAGTGGGTATTCAAGTGTGACAACTAAGTTGCCCACCTAGCCGTAGGTTAGTGATTCTGAATCACTTATTAATAATAATATGCTTCGAGTCGAGTCGAGTCGAGTCGAGTATTCCAGTATCCCTCTATATGAGGTCAAAACAGAATGCCATATGTCACAGTTAAAATATGTACCTTTTATCCCACCACAAAGAATATAATGCCTGTTATACATCACATTAAAGATACTTTGGTATTTTTTCGACCATACTGATTTCATTGCATTTTGTGACAATGTTGAGGGGTGATCATGACTTCTGAAATGTGGTATTTCCACTAAACTTAATAACTTTGCACTACATGTTTTGTATGCTGCGATACGGCCAATCAATGTTTCAAGGCTTCCACAGTGGAAAATAGTATCGAAACTATAATTATCGTTGATAAATTAACATCAATGGCGAGGAGCGTATAATTTCAGTACTCGAAAAAAATCGTCTTTTACCACTCGACTTGAATCATCAGACTGGAGTACTCGAATCATTGTGCCCAGCCCTAGTTACGATTTGGTACAGCAGACCGAGATAGCTGTGAAGGAAAACCGGTCCTAGGAACTGTATAAGTTGGTTATAATTGTCAGATTGACAGATTGGGCTTAAATTTATACAAGTGTTAATTAAGACTCGAAAATGAAATACATTCGTTCGCTATTTCTTGTCTTTATTATTTTTGGCATTATTAACGTTGAGACTGTGAGGCTGAGACGCGGCATATTATTTGTAATATATTTTTTGAAAAGATTGCTTGAACATGAATCTGTGTAGAAATTTGCTGCGGTCTACTGAGGGAGGCGGCATTTTAAGCGAGAGCCAGGGGCGGCAGCACATGCTGCTACGCCAGTGCCTGGAATATGTGTCTATTCAGCGGTTTTACTGTGAATAAAGAATATAATAATAATAAAACATTCGATTCGTCAATGATCCAGAAGATCACTTTGTTGGGCAGGGTGCAGATATTCTTCGGGAGACCTTGAATGTACCACTGGACGAAATCACACATGCATACTCGAAAACCACAGCATAATTTCTGTAATTTTGATTCTTCATTTAAATCATATCCACCTCTGCGACCCTTGAGAATTCATCATCTACCGCAATTCTGTAATCTGACCTCTCCATGTATTGCATAGGAATAGCAATTTCACTTGATTACTGAAATTTTTAAAGTTACCTTTAATCTCGCCATTTTTGGAAGGGAAGATTGCTGCCCTGATTATGTATGCATTTATCAGTTTTACTGTGGATAAAGAAAATAATCACTGTTGTATTCGCGTTCTCTATGACATGCATACCCGTGAAATGTATTCGTTTTGGTGTGTTAGGCTTCGGTCGCGAGAGGCCAATTGAACTCAGATTTGGGTTGTGGTCTAAAACGTTTAAGAAGCACTGCGATACAATGAAAAGATATGAAGGTGTCGAAATGACTTGGAGTAGTCTTTGGAATCAGGTAGGGGAGATGTGGTACCGATGAATCACTGGGACCGAAAATACTTGAAAATTTCTCCATGATAATTCCATGATTACACTCCGTGAATTTTTCTACAATTACATGCTGACAAAGTCTTTCCTCACATGCAAAGAAATTCGACCTGCGTGAGGTATGGGGTCTGTGACGAATGATTTACGTTTTAGGGGGTGTAAAGTAAATTTGGATCGACATTTGCATTTTTCTATATCACATTTCAGACTAACAAAACAGCCATAATTTTTGATGTGAAGTATAGGGCTTGTATCAGGGTACACATTGGCACATATTTTTTGAATCAATATCATCCTCGAGTGGACTATTTTCAAGTCAATTACAATATTTATGGGGTGGGGGACCTATGGTACCATAGCAAAATCAAGCAAAATAGATGGACCAACTAATTACTTAACGACAGAAACTCGCCTAAATATATATAGGCTGTAAATCATAGTTACCTGTGGTGTTTTGTCGCTATTACGAGGTATTTGAAAGTCAAAATGTCGATTTGCGGGAAATATGTATGTGGCATTAATTTTGTAAGTTTAGGCGTAAATCAAAACATGATTTTATGCCAACATTTGAGTTGATATAATCGATTTTATTCTTGAATGTCGCGACGAAACATTATTCATTGACTTCCTGTAGCTTAGGTTATAATACACAACAAAACAAGTTAACAAATTTGAGTTTTTGAGCGTATGTCTCATAGGTCCCATGGTCGTGTGCCTTTGGACCCACCGGGTGGGGACCGATGACACGTTCGAGCAACAACTTTTAAACGTTTATAAATATTTTTTGAAAAGGCGGATATTCATGAAAATGGCCGCGATAGGTTAAGCTTGTATCGAAGTGTTGAGACAGTAAAATATATGTTATTATCGGCAGAAGATTTGAGGGCCAGAGATCATTTTGCAATTTTTGATCCATCGGTACCACATCTCCCCTACCCACCTTGGCCTAGGCTAGTGGTTCCCAAATTGGGCGCCAGCTCCCCTGGCCATGACGCAAGCGTGGAGGGGTGCTGGCTATAAAGCTGGGCGGTAGGAGGGCGCTGATAGCAAATGGGGGTGGTGTAGGTTTAGAAGACAACTCTGTTGTGTAGTGTTGCAACGATTGATTATTAACGCAGCTGTCGTCAGTCAGGGCAATTTAGGGTCGACCGTCTAACTCAGTAGTTACCAACATTGTAGTCTTTATTCCTTACTTTATATTTATGCCGAGTATTCATATCCCACTACCCAAAACTCCTATACCCTTTAAAATAGGGTTACCATATTTTGACATCCTAAAAAGCGTACAATTTTCATCAATTCTGAAAGCTCCTAGAAAACGATTGATTTGAAAGAAAAATACACCGATAGTATTGTCTTGACTAAAACAATTTCATCACTTTGACTGGGCTCCCGATTTTTCACGAAACTCTGACGTTCGCCGCATCGGAGTCGCGTTTTTCGTGGCATTTAAATCCTTTCCAGAGAAAAAGAGGACCCATCCCCCCCCNAAAAAAATAGGACATTTGGGCGTCCTCCGAGGAAACTTTCCATTTATATTTTTCGATACATACATTCCAGAGCATGAAACTGGTAACGGTAATCGCTCATGGGTCTCCGTAAATATGTAGACTACCCTGTATATAATGTTTAACATTTGCGTATATTCCTCACCAGAAACCGTTTAATTCCCCGTCAGTGGGAAATTCTCTACCGGTTGGGAAACACTGGTCTAACTATCAGTGATGAGTGGACTGTGATATTTTTCAGTCATTGTACACAATGTCTAGTCCTGAAAATTTCCAATCCAGTCGAGCTCCAACCTGATCCAAAAATATTGTTAAATTCACAGTCCAACTCCATTCTGATCCAAAAAAATTCCTAAGTTCCAAGTCATATGCTATGACTGATAAATTAAATACCCATGTTACAGAGCATAATTAGACTTTGTGTAATCGAACCCGGGTCTTGAATACACAATATGTACGATTTTCCACTTCTCCAGTATGTCTACTACACATCACAATGCATTCTACATTATTGCTCACTGCAGGGGGCGATGGCTTTTCAAGAGAAACTGTCTTGTGAGGTTTTAATCTGTTTCAAGCGATCGTGGGTTTTCCTCCGTGCTGCCACCATAGCCTTCGAGACGGCGTTCTGGCTGTGAGAAACGATATCGCTGCCATTTGAGGGGCATATTTTCCAAAATATAGGAGTAGAATATATCTGTTCTTGGAAATGATGAAACCTTATAAAGGTGAAAATGACACCTGTCCGGATTTAGTGATAAGCCCGTGATATTTCACCGAAATGGACATGCTTACCGACTGTCAGATGGCCGTCGTGATACTGTTCCACACGTCAGGTCCGGCATAATGGATGGAGCGATGATCTTTTCGGTCGAGCATATGATATTCGAACGACGTTGTCGCACGTGTGTCGTACTTGTGCACTTTTGATTCCGAGGTTAGGAAGTCATAAAAATATTCGGGGCAATGGCCACAGTGTGACTGATACATAAACTTGGCGATTTCTATAGTTTCCGCATATTTTCGATGTTTAAGACTCCGAATATCGTCAGCAGCGACTTGTTGGATGGACAACCAGGCCCCTTTGGGGCCCTAGCTATGATACGGAGTACGTAATGTTGAAGTTTTTGCAGTGGCTGCAGTGGAGTTTTTACTGGCAGCCCCCGAACAGAGGATGCCATATTGTAACTTCGATTGGAATAAGGATCGAAAGCAGGGGTTTTCAACTTCCGTCATATAACAGGCCGCATTTTAACAGCAAAAGACCCTGCGGGTCCCAGAATATTATCATTGTGTATTTGTGAGCTACTGTTCAATTTAGGCTGCTGTAGCCTATCTACCAGTCTTATACGGGCATTTAGTACATTTTTATGCATTCTAAGCATTAATGGACAGCGTTCGTAAGTTTGCAGTTGCTTTTTTGTGAGAATATCTATCTTCCAGCGGCGCAAGTAAATCCCCTAATGGAGCTAGCATTGCATTCGTTGCCAAGTCGGTATATGCACCTTCAAACCCTTTCACCAGAGAATCGAACTTTCTGTTTCAATGCGGGAGCAAGCAAGTATAAAACCACGGTAACTTCTTCGTTAATGAGGCCATTATCACTTCTGAGCTCTCAGTGATATGAAAAGAAGTCAGGCGCTCGGATTCATTTCTGAGCAAACCAATCAACCATTCTCCTTTTCTTCCGTGGCTGGAGCCCTGCAGCAATAGTTGAAGAAATCAGCTTTGACAAGTTGCTGTTTTCGCTGGTCCCCTTCCCATCATTTGCCCCGTCATTTGCCCCATCTGTAAATATGTTCAGTCTAATAAAAATGAACCTGGATAATTTACTATTCATTGTGTGTGAAGTCGGTGGATTCGTCCGATGCTAGGCTAAAGTAGTTCACGTGGTAACGTGTTTCAGAACATGGCAATAAACGATCGACTAACATTGCTGTTACTCTTCAGGTGACGATTGAATAAGACAACTGTAGCTTCGAAGTTTGTCAGGTGATGTTGGCCCTGCTGCTTAGTTCCGGGCAGCGAATATTCGCACACGGACCTTAAAGTTTTGCTGAAGTGACAACTTCTCTAGCAGATTCTTGGGTTTTGCGATATTCCAAGCAAATTAGAACAATGGTTCTGTAACGTCGTCATCAATTTTAACAATGGATTGCTGGGCTTGACAGTTGACACCTAACAAGCTACGTTTTCTCCAAGATGAGGCGATATGTATGACTTCAGAAGAAACAATCGTGGTATCCTATTAAGCTTCTACGCTTCGTTACAACAACTGTTCTTCGGCAAATATGACACAACGGTCTCCCATAACGCGTTCACACAGAACCTTTCGTAGCTCACACCATCCTTGGTAGATATCAATTTTCTGGAGTCTGAGACAGATATTTTTAGCTTTTGATATCGTTGGAAACTTTCACACTAACGTGCAAGCCGTCTGGAAACCCCATATTTCGTTGAGCCACAGAATCTTGAAAGCATCAAAATATAATTATTACTCAAAGAAGAAACATTATAATATATATTAATTCCAAATCAGTGTGGCTGCTACTGTTTACTGACGAATCAGGTAAGTGGCAACGTCAGAACGTGATACCAATTACTCACTTGGCGGTGAAATGATGAATATTGGAGACATAATTGGCATTTCAGATTGCGATCCCGAACTCCAACTTCCCCTTTGTATGCCACTGTACATGACGTACCACCACAAAAGTTACGATTGGACTACCGTTCGTATCTTACTGCACATTAGGGTTGTCCATAATTTGGAAATTCTCAAAGTTTATGCGTATCCTTGTCTCATTCTATAGATTATAGTTAAAAAAAAACGTCAATGAATCTGCAATAAGCTCACAGGAAAGTCGTTAACATTTGTCTAAATGCATTTGAAAGTAGCTGCCTTAGAGTGGGCGTGTCAGCAACCATAGAACGGCAAGCAGACTAGTAATCACGAAATCACGGCGTTTGATTGACTAATCTGCTATGCTTCAATGATCACGACGTTGACGGCTTGTTGATCAGCCGGTCAAGGAGTCGGCTGACAGCGGTGATTCTGTAAGTGCATTGTAGGTTGGTCCGCAACTAATGATTTAGGATTAATTCAGAACATGTTGAGTTACGAAATACATGATGAACTAAGAACAGCTGCTTCACAATATCTTTAAATACATGACTGGATGGCTCATTGTGCAGGTAACAGTTGTAGCCTGTATGCCTTGATTCCATTGATGGAAAGCACAAAAACATGCGGAAAAATAGTGCAAAGGCGCTTATGCAAGTGGCAAACGAATTTCTAGTTTCAGAGGGAATGTACCATCATTGAATACAAATATAAAGCTTTACATTGACACTACTTTGTCTGATCTTATTAGGCTGTTGTCGTGGTACATAATTGAAGTCTTGAATGCTGTAAGGGCTGGATGAATCAGTCATTTATGCTTGGCACTTGTCAGATTCTTGCAGCATAATGAATCATACCCGCAAGTGTCGTCAAACTAATCAATGATGCCGGGCAAAGAGGTCTAAAGATAAGCCCAGACTATGCTGGTAGGACCAGCAAAAAGACAGTTTGCTTGCATTGTTTAGCATGTCCTTAATGAATGTTAGATCATTACCGGCTGCATAACGACTAATGCTTGAATCAAACCAGACATGGACATAAAAAGGATGGATTGAGGCGGTGTGGTAGTAACACTCTTCTTCAGAAATCCAATGTAAGCTACCTGGTCGGCCCACATATCTTCTGAGCATACAGGATTGTGTCCAGCATCCATCTCACATGTTATGCTGCACCAGTTTGGTGATGTCTAATATGCCATACCTGCACCCAGAAAAGCAGGACCACTTGGCGNAATCTNAANCATATNATATATGTATTTCTTGGATCTATACTTAGTTCTATNAGTTCACAATCATTCGCTGNTTCAACTCTGTCATGCCTGTAAGAGGCTATTGTTACTCTAAACCAGTGGTTCCCAACGTGGGCGATATTTTTATTATTTTTTCTTAGTTAAGCCACGGAAATTTAGTTACAAAAGTGTGTCAAATTAGACTTCGAATCGTTTTTTTTTTTCATCAACCCGCCGGTGATTACAGTTTGTATGTCGCTACACAAAATTTGGGGGGCGATCATCGGTGTTGACCTTAATAAGGGGACGATGGGTCGAAAAACGTTGGGAACCACTGCTCTAAACCTATCGTTACCTCGTTTTGACACTAAAACATTCAATGAACAGATGTCTCATTTTATTATTAAATCACCAATGTACAATGCGCTTACAGAATCATTGCCGTTCGCGATCTCCGTGGACTAATAGAAGCACATAATCAGGAGGCCGCTGTGGTCGTGATCATTTAAGCATAGCTGAAAAACCAAACCAGAGACGTGATTTCGTGATTACTAGTCTTCTCGCCGTTCTATGGTCGCTAACACGCCCACTCTACGGCAGCTACTTTCGAACACATTTAGACAAATGTTAACGACTTTACTATGAGGTTATTGCAGGTTCATTGACGTTTTTTTATCAATAATCTAGACATTCTAGAGAATGAGACATGGATACGCATCTTTTCGAGATTTTCCAAATTATGGACAGCCCTACTTCACATAGTCAAAAATGACAAGATGAACGTATCAGCTCGAATCATATGCATGGAGTTGAATGCGCCTCCTGACCTCCACCGAAATCCCTAATGTGACTCATGTGTCTAATGCAAGGGTGGGCATTGTGCGCCCCGCGAGAATCTAAAGAAACTTATTTAAAATATTTGATATAATGCTCACTAAAAATCGAATTAATGCAACTTTTTCTTAGTATACCGCAACATGATAATTCTAAGGCAGTGGTTCTCAAACTGGGGGGCTCGCCCCCTCCCTTGGGGACGTGAAAGCATCTGAAGGGGGCAGCGAGGCTGAGCTCAAATGAAATTTTTTGTCGCGCTTCGCGCGATTTACATCAAATTCACAGTTATTGCTCTGTGTTTAGTATGAATTTCATATTCAAAAATCTCTCATCCACAGTCGCAATCTTTCATGCCATCAAACTATCCGATTCGTTCTCTGTATGCGTAGAATTAGGGTATTTATATTTTATCTTCACATAGTAGAAGCGTGTTTGATGCTAACATGGTTATGATGCTGTCAGCATTGTGTGTCCTGGAACTAAACCAAAAGAGGAATTAGTAAATTTATGAGCAGTTCGCTGCTCACAGATTCAAATTTCAATCCTGTTCTAAGAATCGGGACAACCGACTGTCATCTCTATGTCTCTAGTTTTGACACATCAGCCTATGAAATCTCGCCACTGTTTATGACGCGTGTACGATATCATCAAAGCAATGTTTAGTTTGTTTTAATAAGCCTATATATTATCTGCATGTCCTCGCTATGTGATCAAATACCAATATTGCGTTTTGTTGCGGCCCGCGAATGGATTCAGATGTTGAATGCGGCCCGCGAGCTCAAAAGTTTGCCCACCCTTGGTCTAATGCAGGGGTTCTCAACTTCCCTCGTATAACGGGCCGTATTTTCACACTAAAAGACGCTGCGGGCCGCAGAACATTCTCACCATGTATTTGTGGGCTACTATTAAATTTAGGCCTATTTATTAGTCTTATTCGGGCATTTAGTACATTTTTATGCATTCTAAAGCATTAATGGAGAGCGTTCGTAAGTTTGCAGTTGCTGTTTGTCTGTGAGAATATCGATCTTCTAATGGCGCAAGTAAATCCCTTCATGGAGCGTACATTCCATTCGTTGCCACGTCGGTGTAGTATATGCAAATGCACCCTTCAAACCCTTCCACCACCAGAGAACCGAACTCTCTGTTTCAATGCGTGAGCGAGCAAGTNTAAAATTACGGTGACTTTTTCGTTACTGAGGTCATTATACACTTTGAGCTCTCAGTGATATGAGAAAAATTGAGACGTTGGGGGTCATTTCTGAGCAAATCAATCAACTCTCCTCCTTTCCTTCCATGGCTGGAACCCTACACTAATAGTTACAGAAGTCAGCTTTGTCAAATTGATGTACTGGTCCCCTTCCCACGTTTCCCCGTCAGCATTTCCTCTGGAAATATGCCCATGCTCATTCTGATAAAAAGCCCCTGGATAATTAGCTATGCAATGTGTGTGCACTGTGTGCATCGATGGGTAGGTCCAATGCTAGGCTAAAGTAATCTACGTGGCAATGTGTTACAGAACATGCGATAAAAGATCGACTGATATCGTTGTTACTCTTCTGGTGACTGTTGAATCAGACAACTGTAGCTTCGAAATTTGTCAGGTGATGTAAGACTTGCCGCTAAGTTCCGGAAACAGCGAATATTCGCACAGTACGTTAAAGTTTTATTGAAGTCATACGTTCTTTAGCAGATTCTTGGGTTTAGCGATATTCCAAGCAATTTTGAACAATGCGTCTGTCATGTCGTCGGCAATTTTAAAAATGATTCAAAATACGGATTGCTGGGCTTGAAACCAAGCTAGCAACGTTTGATATGTATAACTCCAGATGAAACTATCGTGCTATCATTTCAAGCTTCTAGGCTTTGTTACAACAACTGTTCTTCGACAAATGTGACACATCGATCTTTCATAACAATACCGGCCAGTAGTGATTATATTGAAAGATGTCGCGGGCCGCAAAAGAATCGTCTGTGGGCCGCGGGTTGAGAACCCCTGGTCTAATGTGTAAGTTTCTCATGGATACCCGATTTAGAACCAATTTTCCATCATCACTATATCAATAAATATATATCAAAGTACATATGCTGCATTTCAAGGATGGTGGCGTCATAATGATGCCATGACGCAGTTTCTTTACTGAAATCCACTCCAAATAATTTTGCTCGCGAGGCTGGAGAGGTCCTTCATGCAACTTATTTATTCATTTATTTATTTATTCAAGGATTGGCGATCACGCGATCTTGACAGCTTCGATGTGGATATTGACTACATTAACGATGACTACAGATACATCGACTCTCTGATCGAGGGGCCTCCTTCAAATTTCATATTTGGATACATGCTTTTGGCTCGGTATGAGTTTACTTATATTTTGTTATCGGATTGCCAGCTTCCCGGGGAGCTACAATTGAAAATATATGGACAACATGTCTCTTAGGGGCTCCCCGCCGTTTATATCAGTGGCTCCCAACCTTTTTCGACTCATCGCGCCGGACAAATTTCGGCCCCACATATTTTCGGAACCCAAAATGGCCACGTCAAAAGGACATTTTATACAACTGTGACCAAAATCAGATCGCTGATGAATTGACTAAAAAGGTCATTTTACTTACTAAGGAGATGACCTTTTTTAGTCAACATTCTATGCAGTTACAGAACAACCAACATTCTATGCAGTCACAAAACAATCATAAAATTTCCGCGTGCATTTCGTGTCGATTAGCTAAATGTAGCCGTTCCAATATTTCCGGGCCCCTATCGCCCCCTTCGTACGTTTGCGCCTCCTGGTTATCTAAATCGCGCCCTGTGGAGCGATATCGTTATCGTTGG